>JASDQU010263775.1:0-15463 GCA_032191745.1 Picea mariana | reverse complement strand
ATCTAACTGATTATTAATGACAACAATGAGTAATGAGTAAATGTTGAATGCTAATTAATGAGTTTTGTGTAAGAGGGAAGTTTTGGGAAAAAGATCCCCACATTCATTCACCCCCCGCTCTAAGTGTGGTAGGTGTGTCCAACAACATTGCCCAGCCTATTGGTGGTCGAGGATGTTACAAATTGGTATTGGAGCATGGTTTCAACACTGATCCTAGATGGACCATGTTAGTGGAAATTGAAGCAAGAGTTTCAGAAGGATTTCTGGTCGAAATGGACAACACTCAAGTTCTGACCCATGGTTTCAACACTGAGCTTGGATGGGCGGGATAAGTGGTCATTGGAATCAAGGTTTCAAGAGTTAATTGTGTTAAGATGAACCAATTTTGGACCTCAGGAACATCCCCGAGTGCCAAGAGGATTACCTTGGCTATGTTAAGAACCTCAGGAGGAGTAGCGGTATCGTAAAACCACGACATAAGTGGTGTTGGAACGCTGAGTAATGGGAACCGTAGGATCTGTTCGAAAGAAAAGAGAAAACCCGTATGACTATCAGATCTGGAGAGTGTGCAGAAGACCCTTATAAATGTTGAATTTAGGAGAAAGAGCACATAGATATTAAGTCTTTCAGAGCTTTCAATGTTCAGGAAGAGTAGCGAGGTCGAAGTATTGAAAGGGAAGGTCCCTTTGTTTGGAAGGAGAACGGAAGAAAATCTGTTCGGAAAGAGCCACAATCTGTTATGACTGTTGGATATGGGAAAGAGTGTGAGAGTTAACCCTTGGATCCATTCAAACTTTGTGAGTTTGGAGAATTGAATGAGTTCATCGTAAGGGAGGTAAAATCCCCAAAGTTCTGAAGTCCCAAAGTTAACTCTGAGCCTTATATCTGAGGATGCCTGGAAAACATCCTGACCATCAGATCTAGGAAGTAGACGATAGTCAAGTTACCAAAAATACCAATGACTTAAGAACCATTGTGAGATGTATGGTCATGAGCCCCTTAGGAAATCCGCAGAGTAGCGGAGTCCTTCGGTATCGTTGGTCTAAGAGAATCAAAAAGCTCAGAAGTGAAAAACATTTTAAAGAGAAAAGGCGAGACCCAAGATAGATGAGCTCGCAAGAGGAATGAAGGTTGAGGCCTTTGAACATATACAAAACTCTTCCAAGTTGGAAGAAATTAAAAGCTCAAGAGGAGGAGCGAAAACATCCATTATATCGGTTGTGGGAAGAAGCCTAGACCGTTAGATCAATGTCCAGGGAAGCAGAGGAGAAGCGCTGAGAAGGAACAGATCCTAACCGTCGGATCTGAGCGCAAGGGGACGATAGTCGTCCGATCTAAGGTAATGTGCATGAGTGTTAACCTTTGTGTGCACAGGAGGGTTGACTGGCCAACGTCCTGAAGTCTTGAAGCGCGTTAGGGACCATTCATCACCAAGAGGGACAGGTGGTGCAAGATCCATAACCCCTGAGCAAGAGCTTGTGGTCAAAGAGAGTTTGAAATCACTGAAGTAGGTACTGACCGTTGATCACCAGGAGAGGTACGTGTCAATAGATCAGAGTGTAAAAAAAAAAAACACTTCAAGAGTTTCAATTAAGATTTGAAATTCCGGAAGCCTAGAGAGTCGGAGAGCCGAAGTGAATCTAGACCGTAGATCCAAAAGGGTGCGTGGAGACAGATCGTGGACTCCGGGTGGAAGAACTATGGGAGATTGCAAAGGAGAAGATTTTGAAAGCGTCGAAGTTCTGAAGAAGGATCTCGATCGTTGATCGAAGAGGAGGTCGAAGGACCGTTGATCTGGTCTTGGTTAGAAAGAGCCGAAGTCCCAAAGAGAATCAGGGTCGTTGATTTGGAGAGGACGTGTGGAAAATTATCTGTCACTTCGGGGAAATTCACTCCGGAGATTTGTGTGTGTGGAGACGTGAGAACTCCCGAAGGCCGGAGAGCCGAAGTTCATCAAAACCGTCTAGCTCATCGTGACATTAAGACGTGACTGTTGATTTTGATAAGTGATCAATAACTTCTTAGCTTAGCGCCTGGTCACCACCTGCGATCATATGGAATAAAGAAACAAAGGGAAAAGAAGAGGCAATGCTCAAATCAATAAGCCCGTGGTTTTGCGCATATGGTCATATGTAAATGGTTTGAAGGAAGTGCCTCATAAAGATTTAATTCAACAGAGAATTAACACTAGAATAATACAGAGAATTGATAAAGGATCAAAATATGATCTGTTTGTGAACTGAGAACACAACAGAAGCATGAGTACGATATAATGATTCAATCCATGTCTATGATCAACTCATGAAGACAAAATAACCGACACACAATCATGATTAAAAAAAATATTTAATTCATATAAAAAGGAAAATTGATATTAATTAAAGAATAATATTATCACTTACATGAAAAGGTACCTGTAAATTTAATTGACAATTTTTGTATGATATGTATAGTTCTAACAAGATAGCTGCTTGCAGGTTTATCAAGATTAGAGGTATAACCAACTCAATTCAAGAATGGGATCATATGTTAGGATCATGGAGGCATGACTTTGCTTACAAAGATTGGATGAGGTACTTCAAAAGAAAGAATCCTCACATGGGTCATGAAGCTAGCAGGTGAATAATGTCATTAATGGGCATAGAAAGGAAAAGTAAGGCTCCATAGCCTTGAAGGTAGATATGTGTAGACAGTTGCAAGCTTGATGTGGAAGGAAACAAAGAGCTTAAGAGGTGGTGTGTGAATAATCTCTATGTGTCAAGCATAGGAGTCCCAGGGAAGGATTTGTTAGATATGACTTATCTATTGTCTAAAATATTAAATCAAAGTTCACAGTGGAAGCAAGATGTCAATGCAGAGGAATTGGAATGCTCTCTCACTTCAAAAGTGGCACTGAATGAAAATGGATTTCCATTGGGGAATGGTACTAAGTGGGAAAGAATGGCTAGGTGGAACGTGGCTGGAAAAGTGTTCAGACCCAGGGAACCATAGTACAGATGAGAAGAATGGGAGCACACAAGGCATAAAGGATATAAAGGAATTCAAGGAAAACCAACTACAACAAAAATAGATAAATAAATAAGTGAATTGAAACAAAAATGCACTAGGGTGCATGAAGCATACAATGAAGTTAAATTGCATATGCATTAGTAGGCATGCTGACAGTAAATGCTTGATGCATATGGATGTGTAATTTTTCATATGTACATGCTTGGGTATGCATATAACATGCTGGTGAACTTAGAATAGTCTATTATTATGAAATAATGTTTGATTATGACTAAAGGATGGATTATGTATTCGAGAAAAATGATACATCAGGGTTAAATATGTGGATGTTTTTGTTGCTTATAACTTCCATCAAGGTGAAGACCCATGAGGATGGCAAGAATGGTGATCAAAATGATGAAGGGGGAAGTCTGTGAGCTTCTACAAATATCAGTTGGTCAGACAACAACAAGTAGGTTGGTAACAACAAGACATGCATGCATTTAGTTTTTGTTGATGCATACATGTTGAAGGGGATCGAGGTAAGGGTTACATATGCATTTTCAGTGTTTAAATTGATATGTAATGGCTGAAGGCCTAGAGTGTGTAAGTGTTGTTGATGCTAGAATGCACTTAGATAAAATGTCAGTTGCATATTATGTTATGATTGGTTATGGGATCATAACCAGGTTAATTCAGGAGACATACTCCTTATATAACAATGAATGCCAATAATTTGGTCATGTATGAGACTAGGACATGGTTGGATATGACAAGGTATGGATATGGGAAGGTTATGAGCCACACAGGTACTAAAAGATTCCTATCTTTAAATAAAACTTGGACTGCAACCTTTTTGCTAACACTAATGAACACCACAAAATTATATTCTTGGTGTAGTGTTCAGGGCGAAAAGGAAGGCATCCAATTAATTTGGAAGATAATAGGAAGTGTGTGGAGAATGTGGCAACACATTGGCCAGAATCCCAACTTATGGATGGTGAGATACATGGCTGAGATAAAGAGAATTATGTAATCCAATGCAATGTGCACTGATTAATTATGCATTGAGGATTACACTCATGCATAATAAGTGACACAATTGTATACTAAATGCAATGAATGAATGTGCTTTATAAGTACATGCATATATATTATTGCATGTAAATAATTGTTACTAACAACTGAAATGTTGTTAACTCATGAAGTTGAGGAAATTTCATGGAGGGTTAGACATGAGCATTGACTACATGAAATTTTCTTGTTCAGAAAAAGAAGTAATGAACTTACAAATATTACTATGAAAATACATATGCATAGAATGTCGAGTCATTCTATTTCATTAAAATGTTTGGTGATTGTGATTGAATTACTAGGTGCAGGAAATTCTAAGATCACTGCATAAGATTTTGTAAATATTACAATTGAATTATGATGTACAGGAAATACTGACAATTGTTGGTAGTATGCAAGATGAAGCATTACAGAAAAAAATGGTATGCAGTTTGGTGCCTATGGAAAACCACAAGGATAGATGCATTCTTAATATGGAAACAAACAAGAAGAATTATGAAATGGAATTTCATGTTTTGGGGAAAAAGTTGAATTCCTTTTTGAACTAAGTTGGATTTCCTAAATGAATTCTTTTATGTTTTCTCATGATAACTGCATGTGGGTGATGCAGATGAGATGATGTTGATTAAATCTAGAATGTTGACTAAAAAGAGTAGCCTGGGGAAGATGCTGATTGGAAATCTCTGAGGGAAGTTGGAACTTCGGGAGCCACGGTGCTCTGAGACTTATTGAGTCGACTTGTTGCTGAAGCCCAAGGAAAGGGAGGTGTAGCAGCCGATGGACTGTGTGACAGTGATGGTGTACATTCCTGGGGTGGGACAAGCATGTGGGGAAGGAGAGACCGTTGGTTGGAGTGATACTGAGGTTTGGTACCTTGGTCTAGACCATGTTGATGTGGAAGGTCTTCTCAATCAAAAGATAAGTACAATTCTCTATTTATTGTATGTTGTGTATCTTCTATGCAAGTTGTAATGTTATTAGAATTGCATGTATATACATATATATACATTGAATATATGCTTGCATGACCTGCATCCATGACTGTACATAATGTGTTTCATGTTTCATTGCATAAGAAATATATACCCGATGCTAATCCTATTATTGATTGGAATGTGATTTAGGTGGAGCAAGAAGGCATCTTGCAAGTGCATCCGATGCACATATTGGACCGAAAGAGAAAACAACTCCAGAATCGAGCCATAGGACTTGTAAAGGTCCAGTGGACCTGGTACGGTCCCGAGGACATGACATGGGAGCATGCGGATGCTATGTGGGCAGAATACCCATATATTTTTGAAGATTTTGGAAATCTTGTTGATGTTGTGTAAAGAGTTGCATTGAGGACAGTGCAAAAATAAGGGGAGGGGATTGTAATACCCCAAGGACGTGCCTCAATTGTATTATGTATTGTAAACATGTTTTGTAGGCTAGTGAGCCGAGTTATAATAATCTAGGAGGCTTATTTGATGATTAGGCCAGAGAGATTAGGTGTTAAAGGCCAGGAGCCTGATTTTGTATATGTAATTATGCAAATCATTAATAAAATATAAACATCACTACGTGCAGACCAATCACGAAGAAAGATTGATGGGGGACTAAGCTTCCACATGGTTTGGTAAGGGAGGAGGCTAAGTGTGTGGGCCTGGGGACTAATATAGGGGGATTACGTCAAAAGGGGATAATAATTTATTATTATTTCCTGAAGGCTAAGGTGGACATGTTGAGTGTTGTCCTAAGTTCCCGTAAAGGGAACGTATGAAAAATGGATTTCATGCAACTCCAGAAAGACAGGTGTTGACCTTAGTGCATGCAGTTAAAAGATGAAGCATCATCTGTGTTGGGGGTTGGCGGGTCATTCTTCCATCCTCCACCTGAGTCGCTTTGCCATTCCCCATCCTTCGTGAATTCCGTTTATCTCTACGATCGAACTCTGCATTGATTCCTTGTCACACACCTTGAAACTAGTGGCAAACTCATGGACTGAGTCATGTCTCCTGTGAAGTCCAAGCACCCTGTAAATGTCTGAACCATTTTTCCTCTGCGTCTGCCTCTGCATATCCATGCACAGTGAGAACCCATGGACTGAACTGTGTCTTCTATGAAGCCCGAGCATCTCGTATTTGTCTGTGTCATGTTGTGTCACAACTATTGGCTATTGTGGCCACGCAGATCCTTGATTGAGTGTGGCTTGCTGCCAGTGTCTGTTCCTTGTAGAGATGAGTTCATACCTTAACTGTTTTGGATTACTTCCTTCTGTTTTTCTGAGTGGTATTGACCAGTGGTTATTGTCCTCACCTTGGGGTAATTGAGTTGAAACTGGTTGAAGAAGTTGGTTTTCAGGCCCGTGGTTGAAGAGGCAGGTTGTTAGGCCTGTGAGAATCTCTCTCCAGGTGAGAGAGTTTGCTGGGAAGTGGTTTTCTCCTAGAGAGAGTCTAGCACCAACCAAGGAGCTCTGATAATTCTGGTCCGACTTGTTGTTGAATCCCAAGGCAAGGGAGGTGAAGCATCCGATGGACTGTGTGAAAGTGAAGGTGTATACTCCTGGGGTGGGACAAGCATGTGGAGAATGAGAGTATGTGAGTAGTGGGTGTAATAAGGCTCCTAGAGAGAGTCCTTCCAGTTGCACTGTGTAGTTTCCTGTAACCTCTGCCTAGTCTAGGATTCCCTTGCCCTGGGTGGAGCTTAGTCCCATCTCGGGGGTGACCCACTGCTGAGCATGATGAACAGTGTGGTCTATGTTTGGGAGGTTCGTGGAAGGTATGCACGTATTTGGCTGTCTTACTCCAATTGAAAAGATAATTATCAGTCTGTGCTTAATTTATATGTTATGCATGCCAGTGATGCTTGAATGTTATCATGTATTATGTTGCGTATATGAACTACTGTTAATTCCATTGATTCTATATGGTAGCAGTAATTTTGTGATTATTGTGATTAAGTATTTTAATTCGATTAAAATGCATATATTATATAAGTGTATATTCCACAGTGGTAGCATTACTCGGTCTCTGTGTTGATCGGGGATGCTATAGTTTGGTATCAGAGCTAAGTGAAGTGTCTGAGTGGTGGCATTTCCTGGCCTGTTGGTGGCCCGGGATGTTACAAATTGGTATCATAACTAAGTGAAGCGTATGAGTGGTGGAATTTCCCGACCTGTTGGTGGTCGGGGATGTTACATTATGGAAATCACACCACTTCCCGGTATCTTTCTTTGTATTTCTGGCGTCCTTATTTGCATGTGGTTTGGACTGGTTTTCCTAATACTGCCCATTTTTTATCTGTCCTTTGTTATGTGGGTTGGGGCCGCCCCTTCCTGGATTTTGTTGTGAGGGGTTCCTAGGCCCAAATTGTCACGTATTTTGTTTGATATTCTGCTCAATTTTTATGACATATCAGTAGGTCGTGCCCAAGGAAGAGATGTCCAGAAGTTCCATTTCAGTCTGGATGTATCTATGCAGAGCAACGCGATACTTTAGCACTAGATTTCGCTCTGAATCTTTGATACCCATCTTAGTGTGCAAGGTATGGAAGATATTTGTGAACTCTGGCACTGCTTCGTCTCTTTCTTGCCACAGTGTGGTCCATTTGGTATACAAGTCGTCATAACTTTCGACAGGGTGGTATTGTTCCTTAATAGCATCCCTGAAGGATTCCCAGGTGGCCGCAACTGTAAATAATGAGGGTTCCTTTCTTTCCTTTTGCTCATAGAAAGTTTCCCACCAATATTTGACATGGGGAATGACTTTGAGGAGTGAAAAATTAATATTTTCTCTATTCGAAATGTTATGGACAAAAAAATACCCTTCTAGTAGATTCAACCACTTGTCTACAACATTTGTGTCTATCTGACCTTCAAATATAGGAATATCGAAGTTTATTTGTACCTTGAAGGGGGCGATGCCTCCGCTTGAGGAAGATGGGTTTCCTGTTGGTAGTTGTCGAAGGATTTGCATGAAACTATCCATCATCGCATTCCTCTGTTGCGCAAGGACTTCCTCAAGCAACATTTTGAAAGGATCTCATGTCCCGTCATATTTATTTTCTCTTGCCATGAGAGGTTGCTTGGGTGTGCAATATCTTTTGTCCTCAAGAGAAACAAGCTTAAGACCCAATTCTTTGTACCTTGACCTCGTTGGGGACATGCATTAAGACGACAAGGAGAAGACCGCTTTGATACCACTGATCCAGATTTTATGAGCAGAACGAAATGAATACAAATTATTAAAATATGCTTAACACAGAATAACAAAGATACAGTAAAATTGGTTTTCTATTCAATAAGGAAATAAGCTGAAACTGTAAAATGCAACGAAAAACAAGCATGCTGGAATGGTGGCAGCTTATCGCTGAGAAGAGATGTGACGGTTGCGCTCATTTGCAAGAAGATCATTATAATGAGGCTCTGAAGGTCATTTTACATTAAATAGGAATGTAAAAAACCGTATACATCCAAAAATCTAACCCTAGGAGATGAAGCGCCAAAAGTCATGTGGGCCTCATTTGGGTAAGTTAGTACATCAACTTCCCAAGGTCGTAACTTTTGCATACGATCTTCGTTTTAGGTGCACGATATCCTATTGGAAAGGTATTGTCGAGGAGATTCATTTTGGGGGCCCAATCAGAGACTTCAAATATCAATGAGAAGCTCGATCCCGAAAAAACTTCATTTAGGCCCTTAAAATGGCCTCGGAACTTAAAAACCGCTAAAAATAGTAAATTGCCAAAATTGCCAGAAAACTATTTTGAGTGAGTTGGAAAAGATGGGTGGCCACCAATATCCACATGGATCACCAAGAGACGAGATATGGACCATAAGAATTGGAAGCTTTCCTTCCTGATATTTTGAAGAATTATATTAGGGACTGAGGCAATGAATGTCCAATATATTGGAATGCTTCCAATGAATGATTTTAGTAAGACTAGTCTACCCCCCCCTTGAAATCAATATATTGTCCCAGAATGAGACACATTATTCTACCTTCTTGACCATCCAAGTCGAATCTTCAAACATACAAGAGTCAAGTTTCAGATGAAATCCTAGGTACTTGAAACCATTCTCTAGATCCTTCACCTAAAAGGCAGAGCTAGCATAAATTGATTTCTTTACTCTATATGGAATGGAGCGTAGGTAAAGACAAGAATTTTCAAGGTTCACTACCATTCCTATAGATTTTCAGTAAAGATCAAGAACCCTTTTGATCTACGATATATCCCTAACTATTCCCCTAGAAAAAAATAGAACCTCGTCAACGAACAAGAGGTGGGAAATGGTTTCACATGCTATTTTTATGCCCTAAAATGACCCCATTATTCTCGCCTCTTCCATAAGCTTACTAAAATATTCCACAAAAAATTGAAATACGAAAGGTGAAAGGGGGAAACCCTGTCTAATCCCACGTGACTCCCAAAAAATCTTGAAGGGGACATGTTTGTGAGAACTTTGAAGGTTAAATACTGAAAGCAACCCATTATCCAGCTTACCATGGGGAGGTCCATCCCCATTTTCAATATAACTAGGTGGAGGAAAGTCCTTCTAACTCGGTGATAGTATTTGGAGAGGTCAAATTTAATAACTTCCATAGGTTTAATGGATTTTTTGGTGAATTGAATGGCTTCCTAGGCCACCACAACCGCGTCGTGAATTTGTATGTGTTGGAGGATCCCAAATTTATCTTCAAAATAATGTTGGAAAGGAGAGAATTTATCCATTTAGTGATTACTTTAAAAATGATTTTATATATAACGTTACAACACAAAATCGGTCGATAGTCCCCCCAAAATCCCCCATCTTTCTTTTTCAGGATTAACACTATAAACGTAGAGTTAATGGATCATAGTATTTTTCGAAATCTTTGGGTTTCCTTAACTACCTTGAGAAAGTCATCCTTAATGAGGTCATAGAACCCCACATAGAATTCTATAGTAAGTCCATCAGTCCTATGACTTTTTCCTTTCTGCATCGAGAAGAGAGATGCTTGAACCTCTGCTCCAGTTACCTCCTCGCACAAGGAGCAGTTCATCTCCTCTATGAAAACCACAGGGAATTTGGATATGACCTGAAGAATTTTGTGAAAGGGGCATCCCCTTGGTTCCTGAAAAAGAGAGTGAAAGAAACAAACCCCATAGTCTCCCTTATCCTCAAAAGTAAGAAACTTGGATCCATCCTCCTTCTGAATATCCCAAATTGTGTTAACATTTCTATGGAAGTTGGCAAACTGATGAAATAATTTTGTATCATTGTCTCCCTCCTTAAGCCACAAGGATCTACTTTCCAACCTCCAAGTTTGTTCATGTTTCTCCAAAATCTCATGTCTCACAACTTCAGCCTCCTTTAGCTAAGGATCGATGGTGTTGAGAAGTTTTGGTGGCTTAAGCCCCATCATAGAAGTTATGTGTCACTTCCTTTAGAGATTTCGATAAAGAAAAGAAAATGTTGAGTAACCACATTTAGATCAAGATACATACTATGACATCAATAATATAGAGCATAGATCTAGTTTGGAGTGTAGATCACTTCATGCAGGTGGCCCTCTCCTTTTGGAAATAACTTTCTCAAAATGCTCATGGCTCCATATTCAATCTCTCATATTTATAGCCACATCCTTTATTTACAATGTAGTTGTGCCTATGGCTCCATTCTCATATATAGAAAAGATACATTCTCTACATAAAATACACAAACCTATGGCTTCACTAAAGATCAAATTGTGATTGCGTGCCTTGAATTTGGCTAGCATAAGTATCTTCATCATAGAATCGTGTCCCTCCTCCATACTTAGATATGAACACTCAATTGTGGATGTTGTTATCAAATCCAAGGTAACTTTGTTTGGGAGATAATTGTTTGTAGTTTGAGAAACTCTCATGATCCAATTGAATGGTTTCATAAAAACCATTTTTTTTGTTAGCATTATCTTACATGTAATTGATATAATGACAATGCTTATACTCTTTCGATAATCAAAATTTTTTGTATGGAGAGGATTTGAATCACATTTATTTGAGTTTTTATTTTATTTTAAGAGCTCATTAAAGGCCTAGTGTATGGAAAGATAATTATTGATGGAGGGATTGGAACCTTTGGACAAAAGGTGTTTTTTTTTTGTAAATCAAAAAATTTCCTAGAAATTAGGCTCTAAGTATCATTTTATCATGTTCTTTTCCTTTGCATTCAAGATTATGTCTACAGAAGTTATGATTAGTGATACTGTAAGATGATTGGTCGATAGTGATGATCTACCCATGGTGAGGGAATCAAATTATTCAAGACACTAAGACACAATGGATGTCATTGCATGTGAGAATCTTCATCTGGGTAAAATATTAGATTCTAAAGAAACATAAATGACGTTGACTTCTATTGAGACAATTTCACCCCCCAATTCAACTGGGAAGTATGAAATGTTTCCATAGGGTTTAAATGAATTAAAATTGAACAAACTCGAGACAACCTAAGGCTCTCCAATATGACAAGGAAATGACCTAAGAACAAGTCCCTTCATCCATTGCACACCTAAAAATATTCATGCTATGTGAAGATACTTGGATCTGAAAAATGACATAGTGGGGAAGCTTGGTCTTAGACTAGTCTAGGTCAAAACGTATTACACAAGAATCATAACGTTTGATCCATCCAATATGTTAGCGACTAATATTGTCATGTGCTGGTGAATTGTGGTTTTGGCCTAGGTCTATGATTTTTGCCTGTCTTTTCCCCTTTTTTCAAACCCAATCATAGTTTTCTCCTCCCGACCTATACTTTTCTTTGTTTGCCTTCATCCTTTTGATCGACTGGTTTTCCTTGTCAAAGTTTGCTTGTGAGATATTGGCCCTGATCTTTTCTGTTTTCCCTAAGGTCGATTATTTCTCTCTTTACCTCTTTCTCTGAGACTTTGTGTTTATCAAGTCCCAACCATGCCATCCAAGTGTTCATTGCTACAGGCCGCAGCATTGAAAGTGGTCTAGTATGGCAACAAAAGCAAGCGAGCGCGGGAATCAGGAGTTCAAATGCTGTGATATTATGCATCAAGGATCGTGAAATCCCAATTCACGAAAGGAAATATTTGGGTCGTCCAATCATGAGGAGCCAAGGGCCATGGATCTAACATCAACAATTTAGGAGGATCAAGAATCATGAGTTCAAGGTTCTTGTCAATAAGTGAATCCATAGCCTGAAACCCCGAAACACGAAATCCCGATTTCGCGAATCAAAGGTTTCATAGGAGGTAGGTCTGGAAAGGGAGCTAGCTCTAATCCCATAGTTGGCATTTCATATTGTCAGGGAAGGAATTGTGGCCGTCCATTTTGAAGTGAGATTGACTGTCGATCTCAACGGTCATTTCGCGATTTCGGGCATCGCGATATTAGAGCCAAGATGGAGTGAAAACTCCAGAGAAGCTAAGCCCCGAAATATCATGTGGGATAAGCACAAGGTCATGGCCCACGGTATCATGGGATGATGGGAAGGAGCTGCATGAAATACTAGAGCATCTGAGTTGGTTACGAAAAAGAGAGTTGCGTGGCCTCGAGGCCCCAGGATTGACTGAAGGGGATTGTGAGTTCACCTGGAACGTTCATGGGCATCAAGCCTCGTCCTGATCCCAATAAAAGAAGTAAAAGAAACTGAAGAAGGTGGTTGAAACCTGATTTCAACCATAAATAGAAAGCACGAAGGGACGAATGTGGTGGCTGGCTGACAACCCAAAGCTCCTCCGAAAATGGGTTTCCTGCAAAGCCCATACTGGCTTAAATTTGCGTCCGAAAGAGGAGAACAAGGAAAATCTGACAAAAGAAGAAGAAACACAAAGCTTTGAATGCAGTAGTCAGATTGCATCCTTAGCGGGCGTTAGCAGTTCAAGATATATATACTCAGTTTTTATATTTTGAAAGGGGGGATGGTAGAGCACGGCTCCCGAATTGAAAAGTTTTAATGAACACTCTGGTTCTTTGGTTATGTATCTATATGTGAGATTTCTTGTTTAATATAGGCCATATTCTCTTCATTTATTTGTAACAACTTTGTTAAAACACTCAGGCATGGGTGAACCAGTCGAGGGTAGTTACGTTTCTGTGATGTACGTTTGATCACAATAACATCACCACCAGTTTTAATCAGTTTCTCATGTTTCCTTTTCCCTCTGATGCTGAGAGCTCGATCATGGATGTTCCAGTCGAGTTGTTGTGATTTCTTTGCAATGTATGGTCAACTGTAGAGTCGTTATAATGTTTTCAATTCTCTGGAGTTGTGAATTCGAGAAGATCTTGAGTTTGAAGCTCTTCCCCCTACTCACCCTATACTACAACTTATTGATTGAAGTTAGACCAAGACCTCACCTATTTGATCATACCAACCCAGTTTTATGAGTTAAACGATACTTTCTTGAGAATGCACCTCATTTGACCCCCTTTTCTTACCAACCCGTGACATAAAACTCTGATGGGTATCGGGCTTGCCTCTGCCGCAATCTAGGGGTGACTTCTGGTGCTAACATTTATGGCACCGTTTTCGGGGAAGTAATTGAAGATTTTCCCTGGGATTGAATGACAAAGCTTATTGGTTATAAAGGTGCATCGAAACTTAGTACATCAAGATTGCAATTGTGCACTTGGTGACTCCGCTGGGGAATCCATTAAAAATGACTCCACTATTTCAGTCGTGGCTTCCAGAAATAGACACACGAGGTCCACTCCACAACTGTCGTTAGCGAATCCTCAAGTTGACCCAGAGAAAATTATCAGAAAGGGAAAGACCCCTCAAGAAGGTACTTCTACTACTGAACCAGGTATTTCTGATGATTTTTATTGCCTTCCTGTAGGAACTCCGATATCTTCTTCTCATTTTCCCATTATACAGTCTGTTGGAGTTTCCCAAAGTTTAAAGTTTGGGAGTGTTCCTGTTGAGTTTTCACCTCCTGGTCCAGGATTGGAGGGAGAAATCCTTGTCACTCCTCTCTCCCATGAAATTGTACCATGGTTTAGACCCAACCCCTCAGAAAATCGTCCTACCCTAGGCTTTACCACTCCTCCTCTGTTTACTGTTGTTGCTACTACAGAAAGAACAACTTCTTTTCCTTCAAGCCTTGTAGCCTTTTCTCCAAATCCTTTGTTGTTTCCCTTTCCTCCCAGAAACACACCCTCAGTCTCCCCTGTTCGAACCCCTTCCCCTCCTTATTCTCATCCACCTATCATCCCTATGGTGGGAGCTAATACCCCTAGAAACAGAATGGATGCCATAGTGGTTGCTAGATACGCCCCTCTTGTCCTACCCCAGCCCATGAATTCTCTCCCTGCTAGAGATTACCTAAAGTATATGCCCAAATTCATCGGGGAGGGAGACATAACTACTGAAGAACACCTTGCTACCTTCTACAATTATGCAGACAACCTTAATATTGAAAACAAAGATGTCTGGATGAGAGTCTTTATCTAGAGCCTTGATGGTTAAGTTAGCAAGTGGTTTAGAGGATTGACGCCTGGATCCATTGTTGGGATAGAGGATTTGGATGACATTTTCCTGAGACAGTGGGAGATAAAAAATACTTCATGTATTGTATCACAGAGTTTGGATCCCTGAAGAGAAAGGAAGGAGAATTTATCTCCGAGTTCTCCAAAAGATTCAACAAAATGTACAATAAGATCCCCTCTGAGATAAAACCTACGAAAGCTTCTACTAAAATCACTTATGCTAGCGCTTTTGACACCGATTTCTGCCTCCTTCTCAGAGAGAGATGAGCCACTTCCCTGGCTCATATGCAAGATGTGGCTGTGGAAGAAGAATCTAACGTATTAGTAGTTGACCGACTCAGGAATAAGGCTGATGCAGATAGACGAAAGGGACGATATGAAGCCTCAACCTTCATTTCCTCTACGCCTCACCCTCAAGTAGATGAATTGACCAAAATGGTAAAATCTCTTTCTACAGAAATGGAGAAGATAAAATTTGAGGGGAAGCATAATTATAAGAATGCCCAAAATGTTGATAACAAAGGAAACTTCAAGAGGCTGGACAACAATGTTCCTCAGATTATGCCAAGGGAACAAAGGAGCAGAGATAGAGATGATTAGAAGATCCAAACCCCTCTCCAAAACAACCTTGTTACTGATGAGGAAATGGAAGAAGAAGAGCTTGACCCTGAAATTCATTATATTGGAGACACCTCCCCATTTCCCCATTTAACTCAGTCTGCATATGAGGATTCCCTCATAGATAGTCAAATAAATGAGCTGATCAAGGGTGAGAAGGCCAATACTACTCCTAGAAAATACAACCTCTGGTCCAAGAGGAAAATAGAGGAGTCTGACATCTCTTCTCAGCCTCCCAGAGTAGAGAATCCTACTAAGAATGCAAAAAATACCATCAAGGAAAAGAAAACTCAGAATCCCTCACCAATAGCCAAAG
>JASDQU010263774.1:0-15543 GCA_032191745.1 Picea mariana | reverse complement strand
AATTTAAATTTCAGTTTTTCTAACCATGATATGTTATTTTTCATGTAAAATATAATGCATATGTTTTCATTTGTGCACGTGTTGAGTACCTAAATGATGGAAGTATTACCTAAATGATAGAAGTTTCTTTTAAAAAATTGCAGAATTGTAGAGAACACATTGCTCTTTTGTGGGGCTATTTTTTCAAAATTTATAATGTTAATTTTAAATTTTTTTTAAAAGATGAAAGTCATTATATCGTTGAAATTACAAGGTCTTGCAGTAATATAGGGTTAGATTTTAGATCACGACCTATACTAGTGCAACGTATAAGTTATCTTAAAAATGGTTAAGGCTATAAAAAGTTAAGAAGGAATAGAAGATGTAAGTGTTTTAAGATTCTGGCAAGAAAAATATTAAAAATAGTAAACAATATTATTTTTCTTTTAATTATATATTTTGAATCTACATGGTCGACTATATATGTGTGTGTGTAGTTTCATCAACGACGGATTTCTTTAGCCTATACAAAATAACATGAAAAATAGAGATATTGAGAGGTATTTAAAAAATAAAGGTTTTGACATATTTGCAGCCCAAACCAACAGGTTTGTCATTCCAAACCTAAATCTGAGGCAACTAAATTAGCAAACTTGTATGTTAAATTTGTCACTCCCACCCAAAAAAAATTGAATGAAAATATGGAGTGTATGTATATGGAATGTATCTTTGGCCTCTAAGAAATATGTTAGTCCTCTCACAATTTTTTTATCATTAGTGATCTTAGATTGTATGGAGAATGAAATGAAATTTTGGAATATGAATGGAAATGCACACATAGAGAAATATTCTAGAGAGCACAATAATGCAATGAGAATAAATTTCTATTAATGAACCAAATAGTAAAATATTGTGAAAGGAAAAGAAACACAAACTAGCTAGATTGGTGGTAGGTTAACTTTGAAGAGAGAGGTGTGAGATACGCTCATTTGCAATATTCCCATTACAAGAGGCCCAAATGGGATTTTAACATGAATTACTAAACCCTAAGAGGAAATGATGTAGGGATTTTACGGGGATTTTCAGAGGGTCGTAACTTTTGACTCGATTATTCGTTTGGGCTGAAATTTTATGGGTAGTTGTGTCTTGAAGAGTTCACTTCCATGTCGATCGGATTTATCTATTGGACATCGTTTTGATACTTTTTCAGAGCCAAATTTCTTCATATAAGGCCTCAAATTTGGGTTTTAGTATTTTTACAGGAACTTTTAATTTTTCAATTATCAATTATCTCTTAGTTTATGAGCTTAATCAGAAAAGTGATTTGACAAATAGTGGCACACTAGTTAGCTCTTAGTTAGTGGTTAGTTTTAGATTCATGAGAGAATTTTCTAAATTTAGTTGTTTTTTCTAAAACAAACAGTGGTTTTTCTAAAATTAGTTGTTTTCGAAAATCCCAGATAGTAGTTATAAGGGGTTGAACTTTGATTGTAATAGTCAGGATGGAGAAGGAATAAAAGAGATTTATTTTTCCATTCTCCTATGTTTTCATGGTTTATTTGATTTTGTGAATGAATCTCAGGCTTTGGCTACATCATTTGGTATCAGAGCAGGAAGATGGTTGGGAGAGGAAGAGGAAGAGAAGGTCTTGCTTAGATGCGCAGAGATATGAAAAACCTCCAAAGGCAAGTAGCAAATCTTACAAGCATGTTGGCTAGTCAGAGAATAATACAAAGAGAAGTGTATGATGAGGAGACAGACCAAGGAAATGTAGATCAGTAAATAGAACATGAAAAAGAACAATTAGAGCGTGTGTCTTTTGAAGAAACGATGCTCAGGGCTCTAGAAGGGAGAAATGATAGGATCGAGATAGAAGTTTCATAATATGCAGGGAATATTAAACCAGAGGAGTTAATAGATTGGTTGAATGCCATGGATAAATTTTTCGAATGGCCGCCTATGCCAGAGGAAAATAAGGTGCATGCACCAAGTTGAAGGGTCATGCCATGATCTGGTGGGATCGTGTGCAGAAATACAGAGTAAGAAAAGGAAAAGACAAAATTAAGACCTGGAGCAAGATGGAAAAAAATTGAGAGAAAAATGGTTGCCTCTAGACTATGCCCACACCCTTTTTCATAGATTTTAGAACTTGAATCAGAACCTGTCCACCATGGAGGAACTCACAAATGACTTTTATCAGTTGTCCATTCATGTGGATCACCAGGAAACTGATGAGAAATTGGCTACAAGGTATGTGAATTGTTTAAAATTTTATATTCAAGATGAACTAAACATGCATAGAGTTCGCAGTGTGGAAGAGGCATATCAATTAGCCTTAAAGGCTGAGGAAAATCTAAACCTAAAATTTTCTCAAAGGAATAGAGGAGCAAGGAGGGGTACATCATCTGCCTCACGAAGTGATTTTAACTATGGCAGAGGCAAATCATCCCAAGGAGCTGAGAAAGCAGAAGATACTCAACAATGTAACCTGAATCAACCACGAGGAAGAGGATTTCAGAGGGGTAGAGGTTATGGTGGTGGTAGAGGAGGACCATATGTGTGTTTCAGGTGTGGTGTAGAGGGTCATTGAGCATTTGAATGCCCAAGTTATAACATGCAAGAGTCGAAGCAAGGACAACAACCTAGTTTGAACTTGGTCCAAGCTAAGAATGAAGAAGAAGGAGTTGAATCGGAAGTCCCACCTGATATGCGGGAGAGTCTCATGATATGGAGGTCAATGGTGATTCCCAAAAAAGGGCAAAGGCATGGTAGTGGCAATGAAGATTATTGTCTTTGAACAAATAATTTTCGAACCAGATGCACTTCTAGGGGAAAGGTATGTCAAGTTATTATTGATAGTGGCAGTTGTGAGAATATGGTTTCCAAAGATATTGTAGATAAGTTGAAATTACACTATGAAATACATCCCCATCCTTACTGAATTGCATGGTTCAAAAAGGGAAATGAAGTCACCATTAATAAAAGATGTGTCATCAAGTTTTCCATTGGTAAGACTTATAAAGATAAAGTATGGTGTGATGTCATTCTGATGGATTCATGCCATTTGTTATTGGGGAGGCCTTGGAAATATGACAGAAAATTCATGCATGATAGAGGAAATAATACCTACCCCTTTTGGAAGGATGGATCGAAAGTTGTCTTATTGCCCCTTAAGGATGAGGGAAAAACTGAGAATATGATGTCAGAAAGAGAGTTTGTAAAGAAAACAAAGGCAACAGGATTTTGCTATGCGTTAATTGTGCAAAAAGGAGTCATGGAAGACATACCAATTCCTACTAAAGTGGCCAAGTTACTAGAAGAATATGTTGATGTTATCCCTAATGAACTACCTGATGGTCTTCCACCAAAGAGGGATATTCAACATCACATTGGACTGATCCTGGGATCATCTTTACCTAATCATTCAGCCTATAAGATGATTCCTACACAACATGTAGAGCTCAACCAACAAGCGACGGAACTCATAAAGAAAGGTTTGGTAAGAGAAAGCATTAGTCCATGTGTTTTACCAACATTGTTGACTCCAAAAAAGAATAATACATGGAGGATGTGCACATATAGCAGAGCAATCAATAAAATTACCATCAAATATAGGTTTCCTATACTGCAGTTGGACAACATGATGGATGTGCTAGCCGAAGATAAATATTTTAGTAAGATTGATTTGTGAAGTGGATACCACTAGACACGGATCCGTGAAGTGGATGAATGGGAAAATGCCTTCAAGACCATGAATGGACTATATGAATGGATGGTGATGCCATTCAGGTTGTCCAATGCTCCTAGCACTTTCATGTGGTTGATGAATATTGTGCTTCGACCTTATATTGGTAAGTTTTTTGTTGTGTATTTTGATGACATCCTAGTTTTCAATAACAAAAAGGAAGATCACTTGCAACATTTAAAAATAATATTGGATGCATTGAGAAAACATCAACTTTATGCAAACTTGAAGAAATGTATTTTCCTGCAAGAAAGTTTGGTGTTCCTAAGTTTTTTCATCTCAATAGAGGGAGTCAAGATGGATTCAGAGAAGGTCAGAGAAATTTTGGAGTGGCATAGTCCCAGGTGCATCACAAAGGTAAGAAGTTTTCATGGGTTGGCCACCTTTTACAGAAAATGTATTCGAAATTTTAGCAGTATTGTAGCACCCATAACAGATTGCACCAGAGGAAAGACATTCATGTGGACCAAGGGAGCTGAGGAAAGTTTTAAGTTTCTGAAGAAGAAAGTAATTGAGGCACCCATATTAGCCTTACTGAATTTTGATAAAGTGTTTGAGGTAGACTGTGATACTTCAGATGTAGGCATTGGAGCTATACTTAGCCAACCAGGTAGACCAATTGCATTATTTAGTGAAAAATGGAATGAGGTAAGAAAGAACTACTCCACATATGATGTAGAATTTTATGCATTTGTGCAAGCATTGCGACATTGGAGGAATTATTTAGTCCCAAACGAGTTTGTGTTATTTACTAATCATATTGCATTAAAATATGTAAACACCCAAAAGAAATTGAACAGTAGACATGCAAAATGGGCCTCTTTCTTACAAGGTTACGCCTTTGATTTGAAGCACAAATCATTATGGCAGAATCAAGTTGCAGATGCTTTGAGTCGGTGCATTTTTCTTTTGACAACCACATAAAATCAAGTAATTGGGTTTGGAGCATTAAAGGATCTCTATGCACGTAATAATGATTTTCAGGAGATTGTGGAACAATTGAAGAATCCAGTCGTTGGGAACATGGATCTTAATCAAGATGAATATTTTATGCAAGATGGATACCTCTTTAAAGGAAAACAACTATGCATTCCAATTGGTTCAATGAGGGAAAATATTATCAGAGACCTTCACAGTAGTGGTTTGGCAGGACATTTTGGAAAGGATAAGACGTTAGCCTTAATGGAAGATAAGTATTACTGGCCAAAGATGAAAAATGATATAACCAGGTATGTGGCATGATGTCAGATTTTTCAAATGTCTAAAGGACACTCACAGAACACATGGTTGTATATGTCATTACTAGTGCCCACAGGTCCATGGACAGATCTGAGCATGGATTTTTTGTTAGGGATCCCAAACACATAGCGAGATAATGATTCTATTTTTGTGGTTGTTGATAGGTTCTCTAAAATGGCTCATTTCATTGCTTGAAAGAAAACTAGTGATGCATCGAGGGTGGGAGAATTGTTTTTTTAAGAATTTGTTAGATTTCACGGGGTTCCAAAAAATATTACCTCTAATAGAGATATTCGGTTTTTGGGTCATTTTTGGAGGACTTTATGGAAGAAAATGGGGACTAAATTACAGTTCAGTAGTGCCTATCACCCCCAAACAAATAGGAAAATCGAGGTGGTAAATTGGAGTTTGGGAAACATGTTACAGAGAATTGTTGGAGAGAATCCCAAGCAGTGGGATTTGGCTTTAGCTCAAGCAGAATTTTCCTACAATAGTTCAGTGAATAGATCTACAGGTAAATCTCCATTTCAGTTTGTTTACGGTAGAAATCCTATGGGTGTCCTAGATTTGGTGCAGCTACCACTTCGAGATAGAATCAATGATGATGGGGAATCATTTGCAAAACACATTCAATAGTTGCAGCAACAAGTGAGACAAAAATTGTAGGCCAGTAATGAACAGAAAAAAATTATCAAAGATGCTCATCGAGGATACCAAGTATTCAATGAAGGTGATTTGGTGATGGTTTATTTATGAAATGAGTGGTTTCCTCGAGGAACCTACCACAAATTGAAGTATAAGAAAATTGGTCCATGCAAGATTCTCAAGAAAATCGATGATAATGCTTATAAGGTCAATTTACCAACTGACCTCGATATATCCCCTATGTTTAACATTTTTTATTTGTATATCTTCCATGGGGACGATCTGGGTGATGATAATAAAGCATAGGTGGATTGGAAACAGGCCATTCCAAGAAAGAAAAAGGAAAATATTGCATGTGTTTTAGATAAGAAGACATGGCCTTCATACTCGGCAAGGCCAATACAAACAATATCTAGTCCAGTGGGAAGGTGTAGCACCAAAAGAGAGTATGTGGATTACAAAGGGTGGCTTACTAAACCTAGATCCCACTAAATGGCAACAGTTTGAAAACAGTAACTTGCAAGAGCTGCATTCTTTTCAACCAAAGGAGAAAATGATGTAGCCAAAGCCTGCAATTCATTCACAAGATCAAATAAACCATGAAAACATAGAAGAATGGAAAAATAACTCACTTTTATTCATTCTCCATCCTAACTATTGCAATCAAAGTTCAACCCCTTATAACTACAATCTCGGATTTTTGAAAACAACTAATTTTAGAAAAACCACTGTTTTTTTAGAAAAACAACTAAATTTAGAAAATTCTCACATGACTCTAAAACTGACCACTAATTAAGAGCTAACTAGCATGACAACATTTTTCAACTCACTTTTCTGATTAATCTCATAAACTAAGAGATAATTAATAATTTAAAAATTAAAAATTCTCGTAAAAACACTAAAACCCCAATTTGAGGCCTTATATGAAGGAATTTGGCCCTGAAAAAAGTGTTGAAATGATGTCCAACTGGATAGATTTGATTAGCACAACAGTGAACTCTTCGAGATGCAACTCCCAGTAAAATTTCATCCCAAATGGATAACTGAGTCAAAAGTTATGACCCTCGAAAAATCCCTGAAAAATCCCTGCATCAAGAAGAAAACCTAGAGACAAAACCCTAACACCAGGAGATGAAGTGGCCAAAGGAATTCAAACCCTGAGAAGTCTAGTTGATACATCAACTTCTCAGGGCCACAACTAATGATTATAAACTCTATTTGGGGTGCACAATATCTCGTTGAAAAGATATATATGAGAAGAAATATTTTAGTCAAGGATTAAGCATGCCATGGAAAATCTGATGTGTCACAAGGCCAAAAAACATTGTTTAGGGCCTCAAAAATGCACCAGAATTTGGGACCTAAAAAACTAGAGAAAAAAATTCCAAGATGGGGAATCATTATGATTCAATGGAATATGTGGGTGGCCACTAATATCCACCTACATCAATCATCCCCCCTTAGGAAGCAATGTGTTAAGAACCTCCATCATATGGGGAAACTTCTGTTGAATCTAGATGCTAGTGAGCCACTTGCATTGGTGAAGAAGTTCTCTTTCTTTGACAAACTGATAGAGGTGTATGTTCTATTGGCAAGTACCCTTCATCTTGGTGTCTATGATCCAGTCCACTATATCCTACTCAATGCAGTCGGGGTTGAGTTTTGTAGGGTCCAAATGGTCAACCACCTCCGAGGTGGCTAGTAGAGGTGGAAAATATGGTTGAAGTAGCTCCACACTAAATATTAGGTGCAAGCCAACGAAAGGGGGAATATTTGATTCAAAATCATTCTCACTCATAACCTTCATGACAGTGTGAGGCCTATATCTAAGTGGTATAAGCTTCATGAGAGGGCTTGCAAGGTATCATTTCTTCAAATGCAACCACACCTTATCACCAACTTGAAACTTGTGTGGAACCCAATGCTGGTCATGTCGCTACTTGTACTTGAAATTAGCTTTGTGCAAGATATCATGAACCTATTGTTTGATGTGTTGGATCTACTAAAAAAAATCGGTTACTTTATTTGCCTCAGGTTGAGCATGGGAGGAATATTCCTATGTAGATGCAATAGGCAGAGCTACATCAATGGGTGCCAATCGTTGGAACCCCATGCACACCTAAAAAGGGTTGTGTCCAATATAGTTGTGGAGGGCCTTGTTGTAGTTATGTTTAGAATATGGAAGGCTCTCATCCCATGTATGTGGATGCTTGGATTTGTACATGTAGAGGATATGCGCAATCATCCTACTAACCACCATTATTCTCCCATCTGTTTCAAGGTGGAAGGTAGTCGATTTGGTCATCTTGGTGTTCATCATAGACCACGTGCTAGACTAGAAGGTACTGAGGAACCTACTATCCCTGTTTGAAATAATGGTCCATGGTAGCCCAAAATGAACCCAAACATTTTCAAAGAAGATATTAACAATAGATTCTATTGTGATACTATTCTTGCACGATGCCAAAATAGCCATCTTAGAGAACTGATAAACAACCACAAAGACACAATTGTTACCATTCTTGGTGGATGGTAAATATGACATGTGATCCATGGAGACTAGATCCTAAGGCTTTTCTAGTATATATAAAGGAGTGAATAGCCCTTTCTTCTTCATGACAAGCTTAGCAATGGCATAAGAAGTGCACGATCTAATATACATGTTGATGTCTTATCAGAGTTTTGGCTAATAGAAATATTTTTGGAGTACTAATATTAACTTCTCCACACTAAATTTCCCTGCCACCCACTATAATGCACCTCCCAAATTAGTTTTGTAGGTTCACTTGAAGAAACATAAATATGTCCCATATAGCACAAAAGTGCATCCTGGAGGTAAAATTTTGGAACTTGTTTACCTATGCCCAATGCCTGATATGTAGTACAAAAATCAGGGTTATTATCATACTATTGGGGCCACCTAGAGGTCTCATGCCCAAAAAATTTAACAACTATGGTTAGTGCCACAATCAGGGGTCGGCTAAGGCAATCTGCAACATGGTTTAGGTTTCCCTTCTAGTACTTAATGTTCAAGTTGAATTGTTGCAAGTATGTGGACCACTTCGGATGGAAATCATTTTGTAATTTTCCATGTGTTTGCATCAATTGTAAGGGCTTGTGATCAGTATAGATGATCATTTCCTTTCCTAGAATATAATTCTTCCATTGTTGGCATGACTGCACAATGGAGTACATCTCCTTTTCATAGATGGGATACCTATGAACAACATCAGAGATTATCTCATTGTGATAGGCCATCAAATGTCCATGTTGAGTGAGGACTACACCAATATAATAGTCAGAGGCATTTGTCTCAATCTCATATGGAAATTTCAAGTTTGGTAGAGTGAGGATTGGTGTTGAGAAAAGGTGATGTTTCAAATCCTCAAATTCTTTTTGTTGTGACTCAGTCCAAAAAACCATGTCCTTAGCTCCACCCTTGGTCACTTGGCTTAAGGTCTAGGCAATATGAGATAAACCCAAAAAGCTATAGAGCTATTTTAGAGTAATTGGAGTTGGCCAATTGTGAATGAATTGGATCTTTGGTATCTTCACATGCACCCCATGTTCATCCATGATGTATTGTAGATATTGAATTGTCTACATGCCAAATAAACATTTCTCCATATTTTCATATAACTTCTGTTGCCACAAAGCGCTTAAGATATATTAAATTGGTTGCAAATTTTTTACCCAAGTTATGTTGAAGATGAGGATGTCATCCAAGTATAGAACCACAAAATATTTTGTGAATAGCCACAAGATGTCATCCATCATCCCCATGAATGTTGTTGAAGCATTAGTCAAGTCAAAATGCGTCACCAACCACTCAAAAAATCTTTTTTTAGACTTGAAGGTGGTATTCCATACTCGGTTTGTTCAATCGGGACCTGGTGGTATCCTGACTTCATATTAATCTCACAAAATAACTTGACACCCTTAAGTTGATCAAGAATATCATCATTTTGAGGGATCGGGTATTAGTTATTGATACTGATTTTGTTTAGGAATCTATAATTAATATGGAGTTTCCATAAACCCATCCTTCTTCTGCACCAATACAACTAGGCTCCCATAAGGTGAGGATCTTGGTTGAATGTGGCCTTTTTGGATGAGCTTATGAAATTAACATTTTATTTCCTCATTCTCCAAAAGAGATCATTTGTATATTTATCCATTAGGTAAAGGAGCACCATGTATCAATTCAATTGAATGTTTGACCTAGCACTATAGAGGCACTCCTATAGGTGAAGTGAAGATATCTTTGTATTCCTCTACAATATTTTTTGCCTGCTTCTACTGTGTGGAGAGACCCCATGTTGAGGAAAAATGGTGGTTGTAGTGATATTCCATTCACCTTTTGACCAAACCATGAAGATAATAATTTTTCTTGTTTGAGAGATTAACTTTTGGCATCGCTTTGTCAAGATAAAGGAAATTGCAATATTCAGAACTACATCCGGTACCCTATAGATATGGCCTCCTAAAGTAACAATAACACTATGAGGCATAGAATCACAAACAGCATGGCATTTCCACATATAGGGTTGTCCTAAAATACATCACAAACTTCAAAAGGAGAAAAATCACATAGTACCTCATCCTAGAAGGGCTTGATGTCATAGGATAGGAAACATTGTTGGCTAACATGGAGGTCTCATCCCTAGCTCAACCAATTGATGGTGTATAGTTGGGGGTGTGATGTTGTTGGTAGCTTTAATATCTTGATGACCTTAGCCGATATCAGGTTCTTCTGGCCATCGTTGTCAATAATGAAATGTAGTGGAGTCCCCTTCACGCACATCTATGAATGGAAGAGGAACTCCTCCCCCTCAAGCTCCTTTTACTCTTTTGGTTGGATATTTGCAGTTGTGATGGTTGCATTGGGTTATGTGTCAATGATATTTTTCCCTTATCCTTCTCTAAATCAAAGTTTGATCCAAATCCTGATTATTTTTCTTTCAGCACAGCCAACAATGATTGTTTCGAGTGGAATTCATCAGTGTTGTGCTAGGGGATAATGTAGAACTTGCAGTACTTTCCAATGTCCTTCTTCATCGGCTTCCTTCCAATGTTACCCTTGTTTTCTTGTGGCTTGTCTTGAGGTTGGATATCATTTCTATATCCTTTGTTTTGTGAGTTAGGGGCCCCTTTACCCTACTTATATTGCAATATATTTGTAGAACCAAACTATGTCTTATTCCTCTACTTAAATTTCTACTCAATTTTGAAAACGTATTGATAAGTGGCTCCCATTGAGGGGATTTCCAAGAAATTCATATTTGTTTGGACGTATTTGTATGGTTCACTATGCTACTTTATAACCAAGTGCCACTTGGAGTCTCTAATACCCATATTTGAGTGCAAGGTATGGAAAATATCAGTGTAATACAAAAATGTCCAATCTCTCTCCTGACATAGAGTTGTCCATCTCATGTATTGGTCATCATAGTTTTCAATAGCGTAGAATTCCTCCTTTAGGGCATCAATAAAATCTAACCAAGTGTTTTTTTTCCTAAGTGTTGTAGTCTCATCTCCATCATTTCTCTCCTGGTAAATTTCCCACCAATTTTTGACATGGTGAAGGGCCTTAAGGAGCGCAAAGGTGATATTTTTTATGTCCAAAAAAAATTGCATAGAGTAATAACCCTCTAATAGATTTAACCATTCCTCCAAAGCATCTCCATCTATCTTTCCTTCAAATAAAGGAATGTCGAAGTGAAATTGTACCTTAAATGTTATCACACCTCCGAAATGGTTGTTTGTTGAAGGTGTCTCGGTTGCCAATGGCATTTGTCGAAGAATGTAGGAAAAGTTATCCATCATCTTATTCCTTTGTCGCATGATGGCTTCCTTGAGAAACAATTTGATAGGATCCCGTGCTCTATAATCTCTCTTTTCATCCACCATGGGAGGTTTGTTAGGATAAAAAGGGTGGTCTTCCCCAAGTGAAATTATTTTGAAACCCAACTTTCTATACCCTAACCTCATCGGGGACATGCATCAAGAAACAAAAAAGAGCATATTGATCTGATACCATTGATCTAGATTGTATGGAGAATAAAATGAAAGACAGGAATATGATGGAAATACACACACACATAAATATTTTAGAGAGCATAATAATACAATGAGAACCAATTATATTAATGAATCAAATACTAAAATATAATGAAATACAAAGTAATACAAACTAGCTAAAATGGTGGTAGCTTATCTTTGAAGAGAGAGGTGTTTGCTATGCTCATTTGCAAGTTTCTCATTTGTTATCACTCCATAATTTCTCAGGCTGAAGGAGAAATTGACAGAGGTAACCACAAAACCCCTTGGAGTCAAGGATCTATCCCTCCATGACTCGGAGAGGGATCTCTCTATATGATTTAACTTTGTTGAGATGATATATTAGGCTAGTTATTACTGTGCATAGGTTTTTTTCTGGATTTGGTATATTTGGGAGATTGAAAACTCAAATTTACATTGGGTCATGGGGTCTACCTTTCTGAAAATGGATCTATCTCAGGTTTATAAGATTGACTCCACGGGGCAAGATAGAAATATTGTTGGATCAAATTGAATCAAATGAAATTGAAGGAGAGGAAAAGAAGGGAATTTCCATCAATAAGAGGAGAAGTTAATAATTCCTATGCTCAACTTCAGATGAAAACATGCAGATCATTAAAAGACCAAAAACAGAGTGCACGAAACAAATTATGTTATTAATATTTCTTTTAGTGATTAGATTAGGGGAAACATGAAATGGATCTACAGAGTAAGAAAACAATTACCTAGAGAGGAAAAACATCACCAGGGAGTCCAACACAAGAATTCTGCAGATACAACTTTTTATTTATGGAAGATCATCTAGAAAATTACAAAGTATCCCCTGTGGGGTATGAATCAAAAGTTCAAGAATCAACCCTTTGTACATTTGACTTGTTACAATATATAGAACAGACTCTCCCTAGGCTCAAGAGGTCAAATTCAACCACCTCAGCCAAAAATAGAAATAAATTGCTAAAAATCTTGAACTGTCCACCATGAAAGACGGGTTGAACTGCTGGAAAAAGGGGTCAACTCATACATTTCATTCTCCTCAACGGTGACACCTGTGTATAAACTGATATAAATTATTGTAGATGAGCATGTTATGGACAAAAACCTCTTTCGGTTTTTCCAAATTCATCTTCAGTTCGCCGAAACAGCTCCCGCAAAATCAAGACTGAAACAGGAAAAAATGAAAAACTGAAAAATGGGGCTCAAATATGGCTTCTATTCTCCCAACTTCTGGCACCTAAGTAAATTATGAGAGAGGTTTTTGTTCTTCAGATCGTGCTGAACAAAATCCTCTCTCTGATTTTGAAAATTCTTTCCCATTTTCCCGGAATCCTTCCCGAAAGTCGACTGGTAAAAACTGGCAAAAAAATGGTTTTGTGAAATTGGGGGGGGCGGTTTTGCAGGGGTAAAGTAGTTTGCTCAGACCCCTTTGGGGTGACAAGTGGTATTGGGAGGGGGGGATCCAAGTTCACCACGTGGTGACAAGTGTCCCTCCCAATACCACTTGCTCGGACCCCTTGGTGTTGAAGTGACGAGAGGGGGGGTGGGTCTGAGCTATGCAGGGAGTGCGTGGATAGTAGACTTAAGATATGTTTTTTATTTTTTTAATTCGTCTGGTTTTTTATTTTTTGTTTTTTTTAATTTTATTTTTTGTTTTATATGTTATATGTTTTTTTTGTTTTTGTATTATGTTTTATTTATTAGTTTGTACGTGCTTTATTTAATATATGTTTTTTTATTATTGTTTTATTTTTAATTCGTTTTTAATTTATATGTTTTATAATTTTGTTTTATATATTTTTATTTGGTTTTATTTTTTAATTAATATCTAATTCTATTAAACTAACCTAAATGATAACTTAATCCAACTAACTTAATTACTAATTATTAATTAATTTAATCATTAATTTATTATTTACAAGACTAACCTAGTTTATTAATCTAACTATACTAATTCAATTAAAATTAACACTATTAATTAATCTAATTATTTGTTTATTATCAATTACCTTATTAAACTAATCAATATTTTATTATCCTAAGTTTGTTTATGCAGGGATGAGTGGTGGGCGAAATGTAGCCAATGGGACAAATGGACAAGTGAGTGAGTGGCGCAGAGGTGGATGAAGGATGCAGCAGGGTGATGAAGGATCGATCGAAATGGATGGAGGGGGAAATGGAATTAACCGAGCCCATCAAGCCAAATGTCTTCATCATGGGAGCAAGGCCAAATAAGCAAAGGAAGAATCAAGTTACCTATTATTATAGGACCCCAACACCATTGAAAGAGGCCCAAATGGCATTTTAATGTAAAGTACTAAACCATGAGATGAAAAAAACCTAGAGATCCAAAACCCTAACACTAGGAGATGAAGTGGACAAAAGGAATGCAGGCCCCAAGGAATCTAGGTTATACGTCAACTTCCCAAGGACACAACTTCTGCATAAAAAATCTATTTGGGTTGCACAATAGGTCATTGGAAATATCTTGATCATAAGAATGATTTTGATGAATTATTGAGCATGCCATGTCAACCCTAATCCATCAAAAAGCTAAAAACATTGTTTAGGGCCTAAAAAATGTGCCAAAAATTTGGGACCAAAAAAACTAGAGAAAAAATTGTTGAAATGGAGAATTGTTATGAGTCAGTGGAAGAGGTGGGTGGCAACTAATATCCACATAGATCAATTAGGTATTTGTATTAAGTCCTCGATGTGTTTTTTTTGGGGGGGACCAAACCTTATTTGAAGTAATATTTTATCCCTAACTCCATACATTCTTCAAACCCTGACTCAACTTTCATCCCCATTTGTTCCTAGCCCACTAATGGACTTTTCCATTGGGACCTTGAATCTACCCTAACCACCTTCATGCTAGGGCCATAGCCTCCACCTTGTAACCTCATCACCTTTTCCCCTGGGCCCTATTCCTTCCCTATCCCTTCTTCCCTAGGACCATATTTCCTCCCCTAGGAATCTTCACACAATTTAACCCTATCTTTGGCCCCCCTTCACCATAGGCCCCGCATTCCCACATCCCATAACTTTATCCCCTAGCCCCTCATCTGTAACCATAACCCCAATCACAACCCTTAGCCCCCAATTTGCTAGACCATATCCCCGTAGCCTTGTATCCTTTACCGATGGATATAAAATCCACTTTACCTCTTCCATCTAGTCCCCACTACCCTCACTATATCCCCCTCTTCCTTATGGTCCTCACCTCCCAAAAATTCCCCCAACACTAGTCCTTTGGAACCCATATCCACCTATACTTATCCCTCCACCTCTACCCAACACCTAGACCCCTTTACCCTTGGGTCACTTACCCCCTACATCCATGGGGCTCTAGACCTCATGCCCCTAAGGCCCAATGACCCATACTTTTCCTTAGTCCCAAAGCATCTAATACCCTTGGTATCCTCCACACATGGTCCCCTACCTCCACCATTAACAAATTTTTCCCCTACCCCCTTAATCCACTTGGCTATTGGGCCCAATCCTATGCCCCTAAACCCCTCCACCCATAGGCCCTGGACCCCTTCCCATGAGTCCCTTCCACCACTAGCTCCTAACCTCTATTCCTAGCCCACTAGGCCCATATCTCATTCTAACCCTTATGTCCCCTATACCCCTTCATCCCTACCTCTACTCAGACCCCAACGCCATCTATCCTTGGGCCCCTACCTCTATCCCTAATGTTTAAATACATTTATTAAAGGTATGTACCATAATAATTTTTTATTCCCTTCCCCTACCTCCTCTCCTCCTCCCCCTTTATATTTACTCACCCTCCCACTTGGCTTCTCCATCCTACCCTTCATTCCCACCACTCCCCCTCCCTTACCCTTCCACCCTTCACCTCTTCTCACCTCCTCCCC
>JASDQU010263773.1:0-15463 GCA_032191745.1 Picea mariana | reverse complement strand
GGCGCAGCTTAGCTAAGGAGGGCGGAAGCTATTTTGAGGATTCAGAGATCTGCAGTAGACCTGTGTCCCGATTGCAGATTCATTCCGACCCAGTAGAGATCCAGCCAGGGCGCTTCCATTGAGCCATCTATCATCATATTTCGACGGTGGAATCTTGCAGATCGATCCATCTAGCCATTTTGGGCACAGTCATTCCGAGCAGACGTTTGGCATTGCATGCAGATGTTCCAGAGCGGATCCGGCCAAACCCTTTCGACCCATTTCATCATTTGAAGAGACGATCGTTTTGAGCCATATAGCAGCCGATTCTGACGGTGGAATCTTTTGGGGTGCATTCAGTGTCCAAGGAGGGGCGCAAACCCCCCAGGGGTCTAGATCCGGTGCCGTAGAGGTCCGATCCGAGTTTCGACAGACATCCATTCCAGTATAGAGACCAGGGCGCATCTATTGGAGTAGTTCCAAGCACATTCTAACGATGGGTTCTTCATATCGGGTTTTCCAGCTGGTAGCAGTTACCGTATTTCTCCGGAATCGCTCATTTTTGCCGATCTATCTGTGCATGCATCAGATCTACCATCTTCGTATGATCATGGGTATTTTTTGTTATTCTATTGTATTCCAGTACAGATCCAGGAGATCTTACTGACGTCTAGACTCTATATTTCCTGTAGGCTATTGTATTTCCATGCTTGAACCGTTATTATTCATGATATTGAGCAGTTGACATTCTATACTCTTGCATGCACTCTTTTATGATTTTTAAACATTAAATATGCAACATGCACATGTAATAACCCACATGCACTTGCAATAACCAACATGCAACCACAATAACCGAAGAACACCTCAAACACACGGCTAAAACGAATCCAGAAACCCCCAATGTATCAGATCTGCACGCCAGAGCATTTGAACAGTAGCAAATATCTTGATTAGCCGGATCAGGGATATTTCAGAATATAGCAATCAATTACTATCATTTCACCGATTAGGGTTGAGTTTCAAGAGCAATTCCATATCTTTATCAATGAAAAGAGAGAGAGATTATAGCTACAATTGAAGGGAAAAGGATATGTGGATTCCATAAACCTAGAATATTATGGAATCCACATACCCTTTTCCATAGAATATACCAACTAGATCCAAAAACCAAAGACATGAAATATGGTACACATATATTATATTATCAAGGAAAAAACAAGCTAAATGCAATTTGGACATTTGAAAAAAAAATTACAAGTTAAATGAGTACATCAATAAAAAATAACATACTAACCTTGCAAGTTCAAAATCCGAGCTATGTAAATCGAGAATTGGATTTTTTCAACCGGTGGGTGACGGAAAAAATAAACAACTCAAACAAAAGCCAAGAATAGTGTTGCAACTATAGCAATTGTGTCACAAAGTCTCTTAAAGTCACGTATATATAGACAAAATAATCAACTAGCCATTAACACCGACCAATGAGATAGGTAAACTTTTCGTCGCTATTGCCACGAAAGATCGTCGCTATAGCGACGAAAATCCCAACTAGGTTAAATTAATATTTTCGTCGATATTGCGACGAACTTTCGTGGAAATATCCACGAAAATCCTGCCCTGTTTAAAAAAATGATGAAACTAGTGGAAGCATGGAAAATTTTCGTGGAATAATCCGCCCATATGTAGTAGTGTAAATCTCTTTGTTTATTGAAGTCCTAGTCAGTGATCCTTAATAGAAAATGTATCTTTCAAAGACCAAGTGACAAGAGATATCCCTCTCTAAATTGAAAGGGCTAGTTTAAGTTCTAAAGTGTTTTTGTTGTTACCTTTGTGATTTGCTTCCTCATCCAAGCAATTTACACAGTGCTAACATTTTGGCGTCGTTGCTGGGGAACGAAAGTGAAATTTTCCCTGGGAAAAAATGACAAAGTTTTAGATCTGATTTCTGAGGGTAACAGAGTATCAGACATAATACTGGCTGAAAAATTTACCCTAGCGACTTCTTTTTTAAAGATCCATTGCAAAAATGTAATATCATTGAGAAATATTGGCTCCAAAAAAGATTCACACTAGGAGAAACCTAGATCCAAAATCTACAACATTTGTGGTTGATCATGAGAAGCTTCTACACAATAAAAAATAAAAGGAATCACACTAAGGTATTTTTCTGGATAGAATTTCATCATTGGCTAAAGACAAAGTAAAGAGCATTGATGATCTTGAGTTTGACATTAAATTCGAGCATACTTTGTTTAGGTCTAAGTCAGAGTCTGACTTGACTGAAATTTTGTTTGATGAGAAGAAGTTTCAATCCTTTATTACTACCGTCCCTATTCAAACTATAGTGATTCCCAGTCAGATCGTACAACCAGGCCAAGGTCATCCTAGAATCATGGCAACAAGATTTTCTCCCCTTGTCTTACCTGCTTAATTGCATGATCTACCTAAAAATTATGCTCAAAGAATTAATTCATATGATGCAAAAGAGAACATTTCAGCTCAACGACATTTATACTGGTTTAATGATGTTGTTGACCTTGAGGAGGTAGGTGATGAAGATGTTAAAATGAGGTTGTTTGTGGAGAGTCTCTCAGGTGAGGTCATAAAATGGCTCAAGGCTCTCCCAACAACAATCATTCCTAATTTTGTAGCTTTTGAAACAACCTTTCTTGCAAGATGGGAAGACAAGAAAAATCCTCTACAATTGTTCAGTGAGATAGTTGAGGAGTTTTCAACCAAATTCATGAAAGTTTATAGTTCAATTTCTGCTGAAGTAAAACCCCGTCCTAGAGCTGCACAACTTCACTATGTTGACTCGTTTGATAGTGATTTCACCTTATTGCCGAGAGAAAGGAGATCCACTACATTATATGACATGATGAATGATGCAATTGAAGTAGAAGTAAATATGATGGCATCATGTAAGATTAAATACAATCCTAAAACTGACATGAAAAAGGCTCAAGAAGAAGCACAACCCTCAACTTCCCAGTAATCAGATGCAAAATTTGATCTAATGGTAAAAACTATGGAAAAGTTGTCCTTATATAACAAGCCTTCCATCAAAGATCAAACTGAACTTCAACTCAGGACAGGAGGTTACCAATTACACAGATTAGACATAGATACCAAAGGAATCAAGGTGATCAACTAATCAAACCTCCTTTCCAAAATAACTATGTTGATGATATTTTGAGCAATCACTCGAAGATAACATACATTGTTGTGATGATGTTGAAACAAATGTACTCCTAACTAAAGAAGAACATGATAAATTTATTGAAGAAAATGATAAATTTATGCAAGAAAGGAATGATATGTTATTAATGGAAACATATGAGTATAAGAAAGGGTATCAAAATGCTATCATGTAGTTTCAGAAGCAATATAGTCTCAGAAATAAAAAGGTGCTTGCAAACCCTCAAAAGGCGAATCCTCCAAAAGAGCCTCAGGCTAATTTACCTTCTTCAAGTCAGCCTAAGAAAGACAGTTCTACAAATGATGCACTAGAGAAAGATAAACATAAAGAGGAGTCCCCAAAGAAGGCCCCAGAGACAAAAAGGGATGCAATCATCAAAGAGGTAGAGAAAACTCAATCTTCTTTTAGTTTTGAAAGTGAGATGGCAAAGACAAAAATTTATGTGCCTTTTAATGAGTTGATCAGAAATGTTGAATATAGAAGTCAAATAATCAAAATGTTGAAAATGGAAGAAGCATCTAATAGTCTGAATGTGCAATATAATTACCCTGCAATCTTGTTTGGTCCTCGGGTGGAAGAATGTGGTTATGATGGTGATGTACCTCCATTTTATGTTAGCCTTAAAGTTCATGATATGACTTTACACAATGCAATGCTAGATTCAACAGCATCTCATAATTTGATGCTGAAGGTGATCATGGAAAAACTAGGTTTGGACATCACCAAAACTTATAGAGTTGTTCTCTTTTGATTCAAGGAAGGTAAAGTGTTTATGCTTAATCAAAGACTTACTGGTGTCTTTATATCAAATCCCATCAAAGAATTTGGTCATGGATGTAGTAGTTGCTGACATCCCTCCAAAGTTTGGCATGTTGTTATCAAGGTCATGGGCTTCTAAATTGAAGGGTACATTACACATGGATATGTTTTATGCAACTATACCAGTCTTCAGACAGGAAATGAGGCTATACAAGGAAGTATTGATTTTGTTCTTCAATTTTTTATAATGATCCGTGCTTTGAAGAAGAGGATCCAAATGTTCTCAAACTTACAGAGAAAGAAGATGAAGATCAACAAGCAGAGAAAATTTCAGATCAACAAAATAATGAGAAAGAAGAAATGTGGAATACGAATTTTGATGGAGTTGTTAGTAAAGAGGGAGATGGAGCCGGTGTTTGGATTATCCCTCCAAAATCAGGTTCAAAACTTTGCTCTTATAAATTTTCTTTTGATTGTACAAATAATATGGTTGAGTATGAGGCATTAATATTGGGGTTGAATACTTTGAAAGATTTGGGGGCAAAAATAATAGCTGTACATGGAGATTTTTATCTTGTGATTAATCAGTTTAAGGGCATCTATCAAACTAAATATCCTTGGATGAGGGAATACAAAAATATAGTTCTTGATGTTCTTGAAAATTTCACAGAATATAACCTTTCAGTGATTTGAAGAGGACACAATTTGATTGTTGATGCATTAGCTACTTCAGCTTTTGTTTTCAATATTCCCATCTTTCCTAACATAAAATATGAGACCGAAGTCAAGCATAGACCAACAATACATGATAATATCAAGTATTGGCAGATTTTTTAGGATGATAAACATGTGGTAAGGTTTCTCCAAATGACTGATGAGTTTTCCAATACAAATATTGACGAAGAAAATTTCTTTGATTAGGAAGAAGATGCAAACATGTCTCCAAATGTGATAGTTTCCTAAATCAAATTGTTGGTAGAGACATTGTTCAACTCAAAAATAATGTCATCCCTAAGGGTTTGGTTCCACTAGAAAAACTCTTTGACAATAATGATGTGGCAAGGAATTCCAAAGTCACTCCAAATGATGAAAGAATAGAGGATTGTAATATTGGAACTAAGGAACAACCTAAAATCATCAAATTGTCCAAGACACTCAGCCCATAAATCAAGGAGAGAGATATCAGCTTAATGAAGGAGTTTCCAGATGTTTTTGCTTGGAGCTATGAAGATGTGAAGGTGTATGACACAAATATTATTCAACATGTCATTCCAATTAGAGATGACCAAAAACCATTCAAACATAAATTGAGAAGGATTAATCCTTTGTTGTTGCCACTCACTGAGAAAGAGGTAATAAAATTGTTTGATTCCAAGATCATAGTATCTTTGAGATTCTCTAAATGGCCGACCAACTTAGTTCCTGTCAAAAAGAAAAGTGGTGAAATTAGGTTGTGAGTGGATTTTTGAAATCTGAATAGGGTTTCCCTCAAAGATAACTATCCTCTTCCAAAGATGGACTACATTTTGTAGAAAGTGGTTGGGTCACATAAAATGTCAATGTTAGATGGATTTTCTGGATACAACCAGATCATGATGCACCCTGATGATCAAGAGAAGACAAGCTTCACAACACACTGGGGCACATTCATGTATGCCAAAATGCCATTTGGGATTATGGATGCAAGGGCAACATTCCAAAGAGGTATGGATATTGCTTTTGCTAATGAAAAGATAAGTTCATTGTTGTTTATTTAGATGATATTACTGTTTTTTCAAATTCTGACGATGAGCATTTGCAACATTTGAAACAGGTTTTTGAGAAGTGTAGGAGAATTGGCATTTCATTAAATCCTAAAAAATCCAACTTTGGAATGCAAGAGGGAAAGTTTCTTGGTCATATCATCTCAAAAGAAGGAATAAAGATAGATCCCAACAAGGTAGCTGCAATTTTCAAAATTGATATTCCTAGGAACAAAAAGGAGGTACAATCTTTTCTTGGAAGGGTAAACTTTCTGAGGAGGTTTATTCCCAATCTGGCAGAAATCATAAAGTTCATTACCAACATGTCAAGGAAAGGAAGTGAGATAAAATAGACACTAGAAGCTAGAAAATCCTTTGACGACATAAAGGTAGCATTGACCAAGGCACCAATATTAGCTAGTCTAAACTATGCAAAGGACTTCATCTTATTTTCTTTTGCATCAGAACACACCATTGCAGGGGTCTTGTTGCAGAAGAATAAACAAAATTTTGAAAGGCCTATAGCGTACTACAACATAACTTTAAGAGATTCCCCATTAAAGTAGAACATCATGGAGAAACAAGCATATGCATTGGTAAAAGCCCTGGAAGAATTTAGAATATACATTTTGCATTCTCATGTTGTTGCTTTTGTGCCCAGTAATGTTGTGAAAGATATTCTAACCTAGTCGGATCCTAAAGGAAAAAGATGCAAATAAATAGCGGTTTTGTTGAAATATGATTTGGAGATAAATCCTACAAAGCTAATCAAAGGCCAAGGGATTGCCAAACTAATGACACATTCAAATTATGATGTGTTAAGGATAAACTTTATTGCAGATCTATCAAAAAATTCAAAGGAAGAATCAACACCACAGGTGTATCAGAGGTTTCTTTAATATCCATGGTATGTTGACATCATATATGTTTTGAAAAGTTTACAAGATCCTCCTCAACTAAGAAAAACCAAAGCTAGGTTTTTGAAATTAAAGGCAACCAAATTTTGTATACATGATGGTTCTCTGTATTGGAAAGATCCAGGGGGAATTTTGCTATATTTCTTGTTAGAAGATGAGATAAAACAAACTATCAAAGAGTTTCATAAGGGTGACTGTGGAGGGCACCACTATTGGAAAACCATAGTGCATAAGATACTTAGAGCAGGGTTTTATTGGCTTAGTATTTTCTCTGATGTATATAAGGAGGTGTCCAATTGTCATGAATGTTAGATCTTTGATGGAAAAGGGAAGTTTCTGCCCTTACCTTTGAAACCAATTTCAGTTGAAGCATTGTTTAGGAAATGGGGACTTGATTTTATAGGTGAGATTCATCCATCATCTTCATCTCAACACAAATGGATATTAAAAACTACATACTATTTCACTAAATGGATTGAAGCAATGCCAACAAGGCAAGCCACTGATGCCGTCATTATTCAATTTTTGGAAAGTAATATTCTGTCTAGGTTTGGCTGCCCAATAAAAATAATAATTGATAATGCATCAACGTTCAAGTCTAAGAGGATGGAAAAATTTTGCAATGATTACAATATAACTCTTGGCCATTCCACAAGCTATTACCCACAGGGTAATGGATTAGTTGAGTCATCTAACAAGAGTTTGACAATAATTATCAAAAATCTGCTACAGGAAAACAAAAATGCTTGGCACAAGAAACTCATGTATGCACTATGGGTTGATAGGATTACTACAAAGAGGTCTATTTCTACATCACCTTTTCAGATAGTGTATGGTACAAAGGCATTTTTCCCTACCTCATTAGGGTTGCCAGTTATGAAATTGCTGCAAGATCAGGAGGCTGAGCCAAATGATATTCAAAGAAGAATTAATCAACTGATTCATGTACAACAAATGAGAGAGGAGGTATACAATAACACACAATTGCATCAATATAAAATGAAAAAAGTGTTTGATAAGAGGAAAAAGGTTGATGATTTTAAAGTAGACGATCTAGCGCTGAAATGGGATGCAAGGAATGAAGATAAAGGGAAGCATGGAAATTATTTTAGTCCAATTTTTAAAAGTTAGAGTCTATTTTGAGTCCACATTCAACAGAAAATAAATCCCAATGATTAGGCACATTGTTTGTTGTTCTTTGCTGCCTCACAGGGAGGACAACATCCCCATTGGATTCAATGTTAGTGTCCTTGTTTTTAAGGTATGGTCATAGGTGTGTTAGGAATTTTCAAAGTCATGCCTTGGTCTTGGGAAGACCAATGCATTCCTATTTTGAGTTATTAAGTGTGTAATAGTTAATCGCGAGTCTAAAATTGTTGCCATAAGATTTGATATGGTATGCCATAAAAGAGTCAAGTCATAAATCAAAGGTCTAGGGGAAGAATTTTCAAATGATATCATAGATCATAATGACATGTTATGAGAAATATGGGGCCACCATAAGTCATCAGGTTGTATGCACTAATATTCCAAAGTGGTTTTGATATTTTTCTTGTAAAGGATCACACACTGTGTAATTTTGTTGTGAAAATACTGGCGCTACCCAAACTGTCAAATAATTTCAATGGTCTAATCAAGCTTTCAAATTGGGTTTTCTTGACATGTGAAATTCCTTCCCTCCCATTTTTTTCCATGCAAAGGATATCTTTCATCAGTTACATTCCTCTGCCATAGCAAATTTTAGAAGACTAACGCGCTATGCAAGCCCTATTCATCGCACTGCACAAGATATGTTCATAACACTACACAAACTATGTTATCACGCTACACATCACTTGTCTGTAAACCCTAACTCTGTCTCTCGCCATGTAAAGTTCCATGTCCTTAATCCTAGCCATCAAACTTATTTTCCTCCATAGTCACATTGTTTTCAACATATATCCGCAATATGAAAACTCAAGGGAAGAAATACAATAAGGGAGGGAGCATTATAATATTTGAGCCACATAACTTGTAATTAGTAAACTCTGATCCAACAATTAGGGTTTCTTTTGAGCAAGCCGGATGCATGAGATTTTGTGAGAAAATTCAGGGGTATAATGTGCAACTGACAAAGGAATTTTCCCTCAACTTCAATGGCGTCCAGACAGAGATCGTTGATCTTACTTTCCAGGTGTCAAAGGAGACAATATCTATTGCAACTAAAATTCCATCTCAAGGGGAGAAATGGTTCAAAGGTATGCCCATTGATTCCATCTTCTACACTGATTTTTTGAAGCCTAAGTATAAAAAACATAGTTTTGGTACTACCATTACAAGAGAGTGCATATTGGAACACTATGAAAATCTATTAAGAGTGATTCAAAGATATTTCACCCGTGAGGGCAGGTTTGACAGAGTATATCAATACCATATTAGGTTTTTAATGCATTTCACAGGAAAAAACCCTTTGAATTTACCTTTTTACCTATACAAAAGCCTAGGTAAAATGTTAGACAGAGTGCAGGCTAAGGTTGATCATGTTAAATCCAGTTTGTTTCATTTCTCTTTGGTGAAATGACTGGTGTTGGAAGAACTTAAGAAATTGAACAAGGATTGGGATTCTTTCCTAACTTCAACAAGGATTGCTTTAGACTCCAAAGGAGATACTCCCCTATCTGCTGAAAACACATCTCCTTTAATCCTTGAGGAGTCTAATAGGAGGGAGAAAAGGTCTGCAGAATAGGACCGTGGGAAAGGAAAATAAGTTGAAGGTACTTCACCAAGCCAACAAGCTAAGAAGAAAGCCAAAAAATTACACTTTGGTGATGAGGTTGCTGAAACACCAAAGCTTAGCAGTCCAATTACAAGATCAACAACCAAAAGATTGTCTGCCCTACACACACAATCTGTCGAAACATACAACTCAAGGTATTGGTAAAGATCAGTTTCAGTCAGGTGAAAAGGATGAAATAATTGGAGAATTACAAGAACAACTTAAGTAAGCTCATCATGCCATAACACAGTACCATTATGAAAACAGGGAGATGGAGAAGAAGCTTTTTGAAAGGGTTTCAAGCATATCAACACCAAAAGATGTATCAGTGTCATAGATATAATCAACACCAATAATTCCACAAAGTTCTAAGGGAAAAGGTAAAGAGAGAGCAGTTGAGCAGAGTCCTAAAACAATGGAGCTTCCCAAGCCTACAACTCCTTTGACAATATCTTCAGCTAGAAAATTGATTTTATAACACAAGCCTGCAAAAGAAACACACGCACATGACTAATCCATAGCAATTGAAAAGATTCATACCTCACCTGGAGAAGGTGAGAGAAATGTCAAAAGGTTCAACAAACAGTTAAGAGAAGCACAATATTGGATCATTCAACTTAGGGATGAGAATAAAACAACAAAGAAAAACATTGATAAACACCTTCATGAGTGTGGACCAACTATATCCAATTCGTATGCAACTATTTCCAATGCCTAGTCAAAGTTAAGAAGAAATGCACTTTTGCATAGGCAAGTGAAGAATCTAAAAGGACAAAATTTGTCATTGAAGAAAGAAAATAGGACTCTGAAACTAAGAATGAAAAAAATAGAAGTTGATGATGAAGCCAGGGGAAAGTTAGACCTTCTTCCAGAGTTGGCTGAAATATAGAATCAATGATTTCACAGTTTTGTCTTTTTGATCAATAAAGGGATAAAGTGTTTTGATATTTTTTTCTGGAAAAGAATGATCCACAGAACTTGCGTAGTGATCTCACGCTACGCAAGTGATGTAAGTATACATTTGATGAAGAAAAGGAGGCAAATGTTTGTTGGGATGATAAAATGGTCAGTGCTAGCCTCCATATACCTTATAGCTACCAACTATGTGAAGATAACTGAAGAAAAACACTCGCTGTGTAAATTCGCTACGCAACTGTTGTAGCTTACGGTTACACAACAAGCTGCAACAACTTGCTACACAAACATGCCAAGGAGGTAGGTGAACATTCAAATCAGCCCCGGATTCGTCTCCAACTATACTAAGTGAATCACATCAATCCTAGAGTTCTAGAGCATGACAAAGACTATTTGTTTTTGAAAATACTCTTATGTAATTAATATGGCGAAAACAAATTTCTATTTTTAGCAGATAGTTTGAGTTTGTTCCTATTTTAGTGTAACTAGATCCAAAAATGAAGGAAGGTGGTTAAAGTTTGACTTCCTTAGCTTAGGGATGGATTGTGCCTTTATATTGGATCTTTTTGAATGTACAAAGGGTTGGCAGAAGCGTGGAGGACATTTTGTCTTGAATACTTTGTAATCTTTCTGAAGTTTAATGAAATATTAGTGCATAAGTACACTGCTATTCATACCATAGATTCTTGTGGTAGTGATATGAAGCGTGTGTTTCTCCCTCATGTATGTATTTCCTGTTTTATTTTCTCATTTCATATGCAACATTTATATACTTAAATTGGAAAGATAATGGTCTGGAATTCATCTGATATTGATGCTTTAGATTCAAGCAATTTAAGTATTGTTATATCTTCTTAACTCAATCAAAATTCATCCTAGTTGGTGCTCTGAACGAAGTTATTTGTTTTCTCTTTCTTCCATTATACAACAACAATATTTTAACTGAAATATTATCACCTACCTAGCCTATGCTTCTTTGATATCTCTACCCACCAGTCACTGGTAGTTCCATTTTTTTCAAAGTTGACTCCATTGCCCAACAGATTCCTCTTCCTTCCTGCCATCAACTTTATAAATATCTTTTTTTATTGAAGACCTAGCCATTGATCTCGAAGAGAAAATTTATTTTTTAGAGACCAAGTGACAAGAGAGATCCCTCTCTAAACTGAAAGGGCTAGTTTAAGTTCTAAAGTGGTTTTGTGGTTACCTTTGTGATTTGCTTCCTCAACCAAGCAATTTACATAGTGCTAACACACTATTCATTAGGTCTTGTAGTATGGCAGAGCCCATAAGAGATTTTCCTTAATCCAGGAAAGTATGCCATGGAAATTCTGAAGAGATTCGACATGATGGACTGTAAAACCATGTCCACTCCTATGGAGATGAATATGAATTTATTAGCTGATATTTCGTCAGAAATAGTTGATGTTACTCTATATAGACATGTGATTGGTTCATTGATGTATGTAACGAATACCATACCAGATATATGCTTTGTTGTGAACACCTTGAGTCAATATCTAGTGGAGCCCAGACATGTTCACCTTGTAGCTGCAAAGCATGTGATGAGATACCTTAAGGGTACATTGGACTATGACATCTATTATACTAGAGATTGTGACTTCATATTGTATGGCTATACTGATTTAGATTGGGATGGAAGTGCTTTAGATAGAAAAAAACACTTCAGGATGTTGTTTCATTTTAGGGTCAACCATGACTTCATGGCAAAGAAGGAAGCAATCCAATATTTCTCTCAGTATGTCAAAAGAGGAGTACATTGCAGCATTCTCCGCCAGTTGTGAAGCTATATGGCTTCGAAAGTTGTTGACAAGTCTATTTGACCTAGAGATGGATGCTACCATCATCTTTTGTGATAACTAGAGTTGCATAAAGATGACAGAGAACCCAATGTTCCATGATAAGACGAAGCACATTGAGATCCAGTACCACTACATTTGTGATATGGTACAGAAGGGAGATGTGAATCTCCAGTATGTTGGCACAGATGAGCATGTAGTAGATGTGCTGACTAAGCCTCTGTCTCGTGTGAACCTTGAGTACTTTCAAGACAAGGTTGGTGTAGTCCGAAAGGACTTCCCTCGAAAGGGGGAGTGACGCTGATGATACTATGGTATCCTGGCCACCAACATGGAAAATCGTTAGGATTTATATCCTAGGGGATTGATCATCCCTGGACAGATCTTGTAAGGTCCGGATGGACAGTCTGTCGAAGTGCCTATGTATGTATATACTTGTTGTGGTCAGTAGTGTGGCAGCTCGTTAGGATTTATATCCTAGGGGATTTTATTATCCTTGGACAGATCCCGTAAGGTACAAATGGACAGTCTCTCAAAGTGCCCACTGTTGTTGTTGTTGTTGTTGTTGATGCTCATGTCTCATTCTCTTGCCATTTTTGTTGTTTTTCAGCTTCGTGTTGTTGATGTTGATGTTCCAACTTCATGTTGTTGATGATGATGATGTTACTCCATCTCTACGCTGCAGATGATGACGATGCTCTGTTTCTATTGATGTTGATGATGAGAAAAACTTCCAATGATTTATAGATATGACAAACAATGTTTGAGATGTTGATGGCGATGCCTCCTCCTCTTGATGTTGTATTGAATCTAGTTAGTTTTTATTGATGTTGTCAACAAATGGAGTTCTAAACAATGTCAATCTCACATGAAGTTTTGGAAACATTGCTAATTTTAGATAGACACACTCACAGTGTGGGTGTCTAATAATAAACGAACTTATACGAGTTGAATAAAAATCAAATTGACAATACAAATATACAGATAGTTCAAAATGGAATTCTTAATTGTACTAGATTATATTTGTTTTCCACTTGCAAAATACATAAATGCATTAATATTTGTGCCAAAGGTATAGTCCAAATATCACTGTCATGCCCATACTCCAAACCATTTTCTTGTTACCAAACTTAATTCTATTTCATTAAACCACCAACCACCAATAATCATGGTATAATCAATGGTTGAAGGTGTATATCTTTGGGCCAGTTAAACATAATAAGGTGTATATCTTTCCAGTGATAGGGAGCGATCTAGTTTTGGACTTTCCATGGGCTCATAGTCAGAAGCGCAACACGAGAGTTAAACTATTAAAGTTGACAGATAAACAATTAAAAAACATAGATGGATGAGAAGGATTCTTTCAACCGAAGCCTAAAGTTATTATTCTCTCGGTCTATCTACACTATTGACAATTTTTAACCAACAGTTTTAACAGTTTTTTAGACAATAAAAGAAATAAACACTAGCACAATTATGAAGTCTTTATTTAGTCTGTGACCATGTGTGTTACAAATCTTAATTTGTCTGGTTCATATTTGTTGAAGAGGCCTGTTAATAATTATGCTATAACCGTTTATCACAGCGTTTACATTATAGATCAACTGTGCATATCATAACATTTTTGTTTTTTGATATTGCTGCTATATTTAAAACATTTCTCTACAAGTGGTGTGATATGATTTAAGGTCGATATAGAGATTGTATATAAGCTATTATAAAAGACTCCTACATTTCAGAGAAAGTGGAAAAGAGAGAATAAATAACATTGGCTAAGCAGGGTCCAAGGAAATGCTTACCTGGAATTAGAAGTCCAGATCTGATCGAGGTGTATTTGATATTGCATTTAGCAAGGGAAGGGTGTCCCCCACCAGATCGTCTAGGTCTTCTTTGAACAGACATACCCACATAACAATAATCACATATAACCAAAGCAATGACAGGGCTATGCTTGCAAGTTTATATCTATCAATTTGATCCATTATCTATGACCATTACAATCAGAAATTTCTCTTGAACACAACTACAAATAGACTCCTATATCTACAATTTCATTGCAACACCTCACCTCATTTCATCATCATAAAATGCCAATCCATGTCCTTGTTTGAGACCTAAATTGTAAATATAACACAAAAGGCCACTACAAAGCTTTGGCTCCATGTCCTTGTGGATACTTTATAACACATAAGACCATTGTATGAAACCCCAATTCCAGTGAGAGTTTGCTTCACCAACCTGCAATTGCCCATTAATTCTATGTAGCTCCTTATAATCCAAAAATGCAAAACATAGATGGAAGAAGGTTTGTGGAGATTTCGTGAAATTAGAGAATTCCATGGTTGACAGAGAGACGACTTTGTATGGGATGTGTTCGGTCAATGAATAACAAGACCAATAATTCTTCATGTACCATACTCTCTATATCTTCTCTTCTCTATTTTGCTTTTATAACATATAGTTTCCTTGCTTTTGATTGTTTTTCTTTTATAACAGATAGTTTCCTTGCTTTTGAAGGATGCCTCCGGGGATGACTCCCTGTTTTTCTGTGAATTGTGTTTTCTGGACAAGTCTCACGAAACCCCTGACATACTAAAAAGTAGAGTAATCAATTCACAAGATAATAATTAACTATTAGATATCATTACAATCCCAAAACAATATTTTTGGTCATCACAATCATTAAATATATTATTATAATTTTTCATTATTGATTCTCATTCCACTCGTGCTCTATGCTTGCGGGCTGTGTGGATATGCATGAAAATTATAGAAGTAACAGTTGAAGATTCCCCCAATCACACAAAAACAAATTTGTTCACAAATTATAAATAATAATAATAATAGCATTGTTTACTATCTCTAGATATGAACAATTATGAAAATTGAATCAATAAATTACACATCTCACAATTATCATGATATGAACATGATAATAGCGTTGTTTACCATCTCCATATATGAAAATTGAACCAATAAATTGTACGGATCACAATTACCATCTCCTAACTTATAAGGACAATATTGAAGAACTCTATCATAATTTTACAACTACCCTTTCTAATTCTATTAACAAGTTCTCTTTGGAGGTGTCCCATAAAATGAATAATAGAACAACCAACCCTTGATATGATAAAGAATGTAAAATTTCTAGGAAAGCCATTAGGGATGCTTCTAATGAGCCCTTAAAACTCGATAAGAGCAATACATACAAAGCCCTAATTAAAAGGAAAAAAAATACCATATTAATAAAAGGCAAGAACAACTTTCACAACTATACAAGTAGGATCCTAAGAAGTTCTGGAGCCAAATTCTAAAACGCAATACTAAAGAAAATAATAGGATTCCCTTAACGGACTGGAATTCCTACCTTA
>JASDQU010263770.1:2081-15474 GCA_032191745.1 Picea mariana | reverse complement strand
CGCGTACATAAATGTTTTTGCTTACTAGTTGAGTTTGGTGTTGGTTGGGTGAGTTTGGTTGGTTGTTGAGTCTTCTTGGGTATCTTTCCTAGATGTTGAGGGCTTACAGAGTGATAGGAAACCTTCTTATTGTTGGATTTTCGAGCTGTATTCTTTCTTATAATCTTTTTCATTGGTTGTCCTTGCATCTTGGTTTGATTGTTTGCTTCTTGGTATCCTACTTGGCTTGTCTCTTTTTTATTGCAGTAGGGTTTGTATTGTTGGAATATCAGTTGTTTTCATTGATGTCAACCCTAGTCATTGGTTGTAGTCATTGATTTCAACCCTATCCATTGGCTTTTGGACCACACAATTGATCGAAGCAGATAAACATGAAGGAAATTACACATGCAGATACAACACCCATGGATCGATAGTATAAGTCATGCCACTTCCGTTGGTATGTGGCACGTCATGTGGATCCTCATGATTGAGGAGAAATGAATTTTTGAATATGACAATGTGAATTGAAGCAGAAACTACATGTCGACCCTAATGTTTAAAGGAACTGACATAAAGGGTATAAATACATATCATTATACATTCATTTTAAATGCACAAAGTTTGTTAATGAACAAGGCGATATAAGTCGAATTTCAGAGGAAATCTGAAGTAAAGAAGCCCAAATTTCAAGGGAGGATGAAGTCTTTTGGTGATGTGTTCTAAGTATCAACAATTGGTATCAAAGCAGGTTACCTTCAGTACAGTTTAACCACTAGAAGGAAGATCCTAAGAAGAAATGGAAGACAACATTCCTAATGGGATTCCACCATTTGATGGAAGAAATTTTTAATACTGGAGTAATAGATTGGAAACTTACTTGAAAGCTCTTGGGGAATATGTTTGGTTCTCATTTGCTTCAGGATATAATCCTTTGAAGAAACCAAATATTGCATCTCATAAGGAAGCAAGAAAGAACAACAAATTGGCAATAGATACCATCCTAGATGGATTGAAAGATTCAGTGAAATCCAAGGTGGGATCATGTGCATCAGAAAAAGAGATTTGGGACAAGCTACAAGACCTTTATGCAAGGGAAGAAGCAGAAGAAGAAGAGGAAGCTAAAGAAAATTACAACATCTCGGATTTCAAAGAATCCAATAGAGGTGAGTTCTTTTGCTTTAATAAGGAGTATGACATGTTTCATTTGAATGTCCTTATCCAAGGATTGAAAGAGATGATACTAAAGAAGAAAAGTCCAATGAAGAAGAATAAAATCATGAAGCAGAAATGATTCAACAAGAAGATAAGAATCTTAAAAAATTGAAACATGTTGAGATTGAAAATAGCAATCTCAAAAACATGCATACAAAACTAAGAATTGAAATGGTTAATTGTGAAAGACAATTGAAATCTTGAAGAAACAATTAGAAGATTGTGAGAAAATTGAACAAGAAGTTGTCTCATTGAGGAAGAGCTTAAGAAACTCTCAAGTTCCAAAAGACTTAACACATCTTGGATGCATGGGTGAAACTCCATACAACGAATACAGAAATACCAACAAGAAGTTTTAAGAAATATCTACACAGAAAGTTGATGAGAAGTGGACCAGGATACCAGAAAGAAGGAATGATTACAAAAGAGATGAATATCCAAGAAGACCTCCTACCTTCAGGAATCAAGGAAACTTCAATCAGTATGAATGAAACTACAGAAGAGTAGATCATGAACCCAGATGGACTACATCACAAAGAAGGTCACTTCCATATATCAAAATTTCTTTCTTGGCCATTGTTATACTTGCAAAAATTTTGGACATAAGACAATTAATTGTAGAATCAATGAAAGGAACAACTATGCAAGAAACATGAATGGTGTAAATAGAAGATATGGAAACAATCATGGATTTGTCAACAAAAGTTATAATTCATTTTCACCATTGATGGACAAAAATATTGTATGCTACAAATGTAATTATGTTGGTCACAAAGCATGAGATTGTAGATATATGAATGAAGATGCTCCTATGCCAACCACAGTATGGAGAAGGAAAGAGATTCCAAACAATGAATATTGTTAAATAGCATTGACTACTGAAGAATGTAAAGAAGAATATGGATGGTACATAGACAGTGGATGTTCTTCACACATGACTAGGGATCAAGACAAATTCATCAGCTTGAAGAGAAAGGGTGGCAATGTTGCATTGGGAGATGACTCATCTGCCAAAATACTTGGAAAAGGTGTAGTAGATCTTGGAAGAAAAATGTAAAAGAAAATAATGTCTTATTGGTTGAAGATTTGAAGCATAATCTACTCAGTGTTAGTAAAATGTGTGATCAAGGATAAACTCCCACATTTGACTCACAAAAATGCAAAATGAAAGAAGAAGTTTCAGGAAGATTGGTTGCAACTGCAACAATAAGACCAAGTAACATATACGTCCTAGATCCATGAAAATTTTCCAAGGAAAAAGGAGACCATAAAAATGAAGTGTTATTAAGTGTTATATGTTCAGGGGAGAAACTCCAAAGAAGAGAGTTACCTTTTTCCATTAAACTCGGGGGAGAAACCCCACCCTTTGCCATTGATTTCAAAAGGGGAGAGAAACTAAGAGCATGAGGATAGGGGGAGCAAGAATTTTTCCATCAATGCAAAATGGGGGTATTGTTGGAAGATTGGTTGTTGTCATTGATGTCAACCCTAGTCACTGGTTGTAGTCATTGATGTCAACCCTAGCCATTGGATTTTGGACCCCACAGTTGATCGAAGTAGATAAAGATGAAGGAAATTACACATGTAGATACAACACCCATGGATGGATAGTATAAATCATGCCGCTTATGGTGGTATGTGGCAGGTCACATGGGTCCTCACGATTGAGGAGAAATGAATTTTTGAAGATGAAAATGTGAATTCAAGAAGAAACTACATGTCAGCGCTAATGTTAAAAGGAAGTGACATAAAGGGTATACATACATATGATTATACATTCATTTTAAATACACACAAGTTGATTAATGAACAAGGAGATATAAGTCAAATTTTAGAGGAAATCTGAAGTAAAGAAGGCCAAATTTCAAGGGAGGATGAAATCTTTTGGTGATGTGTCCTAAGTATCAACACATATATCAAGCTACTATTTAGTCCTTGCATTTTCGTTTCTTTATATTGAAAATAGATAAAAAAATTCTCATTTTTCATTATGGAATTTTCTCTTTTGGTTTCTTAGTATTGATCTTGATATATATGGAAAGATTGCATTTTATTGAAATTGTAGAAGTTGAATTGAAAGTCGCATTTTAAAAAGTTTACCATATTTTGAGAATTTAATATTAGGACTTAGCATTTTGTTTATATTCATTTCTTTGATATGTTGAGTCATAACATCATCAGTTTCACGATCACATCTCTTGAGTAAAAAAATCTGTTAAAAGTAATGTTGATTAATTAAAATTGATTAGAAACGATTTTATTTTTCAGAGTACATAAACAAGCATAGGATATAGGACCTTGGAAAATGATTTTGTGAGTAAACTTCTCCTAGGCTATTAAAATCAACATATGTTTTTGATGAGGGAGTGGTGAAATCCATTGTGTAATTAGTGACATTAGGACGCTCCATTCACACTGGATTTAAGCATGAGGTCACGCAAAGTTGGTTGCAGAGATAGCCCTCTAATACCTTCTTAGCGTCATAGATATTTCTGGGGATCTATTTGTATATGGGGGCCTTGCTAGTACCTTTACCTTTGTGAGAGGTAGTGCTTTCAATATTTAGATCTTTGTTACCCTACCCATATGGTGGACCTAACTTATGACTATTCACCTAGGCATTGATTACATCATGGTGGCTCTAGTTGCTTGACATAGGTAGCCACATAGGCTACTTGCAAGGGTTATTTTGTAGGTACCCTAAGTCAGATGAGGGTCAGAAAACACATATCCTTTATGTAGGATTACCTCTCTAGGGGGATCTGACTGAATGAGCCGTTAAGCCCATGAGGGACCTTATAACTGACTCTGATACCTCCAATATTTTGAAGGGAGTCTCAGACCCCCCTTGGGTGAGACATACCTACTCTAGTGAGGGAGGCCCCTTTTTAGCCACTATATCATGTTCGTGTGCATTGGCCTTTTTGCTTTACTTTGGCGTGCTCTCTAATTATTATTTGGCCTTAGGATTTTGTATTACATCATGATTTTCATTGTTATGGTTAGTGTATCCCCCATGAATCCCTTAGTTAGTGCTACCCATACCATGGTCTTTTCTCATTCCATGGGAATGAATCCTTTTGTATTTCTGAGTACTACGTCGAATCATGATACTCAGCCAATACCTTAGGCCTCTAATTTTTTTTCTTTTGGTATTCCAGACATGTCTCCACACTTGCTATCCTTTGTCTCATTGTCTTATGTGAATCCTAGTTTTGGGTCTGGGGGCATGATGCCTCCTCATTCTCCCTTTTTTTTTGGTGGGATTCATATCCTTCAACCAACTCCTATGGTAGGAGTTTGGAATCCTCCTTCCTCTAGACCCAATCCTAGCTTCTCTTTTCCAGGATCGAGTGCTAAAATGGGCGGTCCTTCTACTTATTACATCTCATCCATATATCCTTCTTCTGCTATGCCAGTTCCTACCAATGCTTTTCTCATGGAGAACCTCTTTCTGCCCTATGGTATTTCATCTGGGAGGGAGTCATTTTTATAGTATGGGAAACCCCCTTCATGAATTTACTTTTTATGGAGGCAACATATATCCTCACCCGAGTAACCCTTGTCATGTCGCTCTCTCTTCGCAAGTGGATTCCTTGGTAATGATGCCATTACAACCCTTTATGAATCAGTTTGGAGGAGGATACCATATTTTCGAATAGGGCCATGGTGTATCCCAAAACCCTTCCTGGCCTGCAATCTCTCAAAATCAGTCTTTCTCAGAATCCTGGTCTCAAATGTCGCAACCAGTCACTGCAAGTCATGCTAGAAACACAAGTCCAGTCACTACGAGTCATATTGGCATTATATCATCAACCTTTGCTAGTTATGTTGGAGATAATTCAACAACCTCTACAAGTTATGTTGAATACATGCAACCAATCGTTACAATTCATGATGGGGGCACAACTGTAATCATTGCTAGTCACACTGCACAAACATCACCAACCTCTGCTAGTCATGTTGGGATTCTTCAACAACCTCTGCAAGTCATGTTGGAGGAATTCATACAATTGAGAAGCCTTGACGTATAGGATGTAATCCCAAGTTCCTTTGTAGTCTTTGCAAAGGAGGCCACCTAACTCGCTTGTTCCCTGCTACTACCATGGTACAAGAAGCACAGTCCTTGCATGATAGCCCTTCGTGTTCTGAGTCGTATTTGGTTTCCCAACATTATAATCCTTATTTGATTGATACATCAATCATGCCGATGCAATATTCAATTGACACCACTCTTCTTTTGAGGGGTAATGAGTCTCTTGACCTTGTTTTCTCACATATTGTTCAGCCATCGGTCATGCCGATGCAATCTTCAGCCAACATCACTCTTGTTTTAAGGAGTGATGCATCTCTTGACCATGTTGTCTCACATCCTTTTCAAACAACGATTGAAGAAGTGGTCATTCTGATGAAATCTTTGATCGATCCCACTCTTCTCTTAGAGAGTGACAATTCTAAGGAAATGACATTTCCGATGCAATCTTCGATCAATCCCACTCTTCTTTTGGGGAGTGATGCATCTTTCGACCATGTCCTTAGCATTTCTAGTTCTATACCTTCTGAATAAAGGAGCACTCCACTCTCTTCGAGTACACTCCCTCCAAGTTTTAGGGTGGTTTCCTTTAATTGGAATGATCTTGTAGAGCCTCACCTTCCTTCTTCTACACCCTTCCAGATAAGGGGAATTTTTCGATATATTATAGATAAAGTACCCTTTGCAAGTATTTTATCCTCCTTGTCTTGGAAAAATTTTGGTTCTCCCAAGACTGTGTCAAATACCAGTGTGTTTCTGTATTTTTACAGGAGCCATGCATAGGAGCCTTGGCCTCCCCCATGATATCCTCCTTAGATCAACATCCTTGAGTCTTGTTGAAGTTCTTTTCTGTCTCTCTCAAAAGTGAAAATATTGTCAAGTGAACTTGTCTCTTTCACACTCGTTAAACGGTTTTGAAAGGACATCTATTTGGTGCAAGTTTAACCATTTTTCAGACCAAATAGACTAAATTTTAAAAAGGAACACTCTAGTCAACATTGGCTAGAAGAGTTCTCCTGGGTATTGTTTTATACTTTTTCGGGCCTATGGGATTAAATTTACGAAAAAGGAAATTCTTTGGAGTTAAGTTGTAATTGCATTCCATTATCCTTGTTGTAGTATTGAGCCTATTTCTGGTTTCCGCTTCCTCTTTATAAGCCTCTTACCTAAGCAATTTGCATCACTAGCCAAGAAAATTCTTGTTTATATCCTTTGCAGTTTGACACCTTGTACCCTAAGAGGAAACATTCCCTTGAGTGTCCATGCCCCGCATACACTTCCTTGCATTGAGTATAGGTATGTTCCATTGTTTAGAGCTAGTTTCTTACTCGCAACACTTGTTTCCTCTCTTGTATCATAACATTCATTTGCCTATGAAAAAACAAAAAAAGATGGGAGGGAAAAGAATATTATCTTATATCGAAAGAAATTGTGACACCTTTGAACATAGCACAAAATTTTGAGTCCATTTCCATCCAGATTTTGGGCTTAGCATGACCTTAGGAAGCTGACCTTGTTACTTAGAGTTTACACCTCTGACTGGTTACTCTTCCATTACCTATAAATAGTTCATTAATGCCTCCTACATCACGAAGTTTCATCATCAAGTATATGCTACCTGAGTCCTCCATATGTCGCATGATCTTGTTCAAAGGAATTCTATAAGCCTTTGTCTACCATTCCTTAGAACTATTGACTTTGCATATTGGCCATACCCTCAATGTATCTCAGAGTCACATGAAGTTGTATTCCTACCGTGCACCTTGGTCCTACTTTCATTATGGGTAGGTATCCTTGAACCCATCAGTCGACATCTTCTCATTGGTTGTTGACTGGGGGGTTTCCCTTTTGTTCGATGATAATAAATCTATTCACACAATGGGATTTTTGCCATGTATTGGATTCAATTATCCTTATTGGTGGTTTCCTCACCATTGTCGGTAGTTTTCCTTATTGGATTATATTCAGAGGGTATTTTTCGTGCACTACTTGCATCTAGCGCATGTGAAAGATGCACAAGGTCATTGGTTCGTGAACATCCTCTTTGTTTGAGTTCCTCAAAATCATCAACCTATCACTTTGTACCTTGTGTTGATTGATGAGAGATGCCTTAATTCTCTCCTTTCAGCGGGTCTCCTTCCATCGACTTCATCTCACCTATTCTAGAAACAAGTCCTATATTCCTATGAGAACCTAGAGGCTTATAGTCATCACTGGCAGGTTCTCCCGCCATCGATAGTTGGGAATACATCAATTTCTCCTGATCAATGGATTCTTCAAGTGTTCGACCTCAACACCTTTATTCACACTTGTAAGAATGTACTCGGTTCCTTGATACCTGCTTTCATTATTAGTAGGTTGTCTTATGTTTTTTAATGTTATACCTTAATGATCGGTAATCAAACAAAGTCTCATTATGTTCGACATCAACTCCTCTATTCACATGATGTAGACTTGCACATTTGGCAGATAGTGTAGAAGACATTAATTTATAGTAGAACATTTCTTGAGTTGTTTCTATCATTCAGTGGACCAGTACGTATAGGAATTCAATGATCATAGGAGATCATATTGTACTCCATTGTATATAGATATCTTCAGATTGATTTTTGAGACTAGTTTCCACTGGGCCTTGTTTGTGACTATGGAAGCCTATGGCATGTGTCTACATTGTATTTCCTATTCATGGGCATGAACAACTATTTGGTATATTTCCACATGGATTTGCAGTGTAATTTAATTTGGAAGCCATGTGTACAAAGTCATTATGGATTGTAACATTATCACAAGCAGTTAGAACTTCCAGCTGAGTTTCCATCACTCCACTTCTGGGAATTATATTGTATTTCATCCATCACATATACTCCTCTGACCTCAAACATTAGGGGGAATCTGTTATGTTAATGCCCTGTAAATTTCCTAGAGGTTGTCAGGAAAGAAGAAATCTATGGGAGGTAACTTTATCCAACCACTTTGAAGTTGGTATCTAGCCCTACCAACTTCAAAGAGGGACCTCTCTATATGATTTAGATATGTTTCAAATTTAAAATATTAGGCTAGGTAAATAAAATATGTTGGTTTTGTTGTTGTAGTTTTTGTTGGGTTGGCTGAGATAGTTTACACATCCATTGGGCTATGGGGTCTATACCATGAAAATAAAAATCTAAACCAGAAAACAAAGGAACCTTTCACAGGGCGAGATAATATAATCACTGGATTCTTTTAGCAACATAAATGAGGAAATAGTAGAAAACGTGAGAATGTCAATTACAACAAAGAAGCAGTTAAGAATTTCTTTATCATAAAATCAGAAGATGAAACACTAAAATATTTCAAAGTGAGAAACATGGTATACAAAGATAAATCCTACAACATTCACTACTTTCAAATATTAGATTTAGCAAACAATGTGATAACTAAGCGAGAATAACATTAAACTTAGAAAGAAAAACATCACCAGTGAATACACGCAAGAATCTTGTAAAAATGCCTCTTTGTATTAATGGAAGATCTTTTGAAAAATATTACATTCTGATAGCTCGTAGGGCGTAAAGATCAACCCTCAATACTTCGAAAAGTGAAGTATTTATAACCCAAAATTACAAACGATCCTATCATTAAAGATCAGGATGTGGTAAATCTATTTTTAGCTTAACTAACTTAACAAATTACAAGAATATAGGAAATTGTTTGATGATGTGTCGCAATTGCATGTTGTTTTCTGGGTGAACCGTTTGTGATGCCTCTGCACAACCTCATCTGACTGGACAATTGACTGGGTTGGGACAGCTCATCGATTACTCGTTTAGGTCACAAATCTCTTCCCATCGAAGATGACTGTGAACGCTGACTTTGAGTAACCTTAAGTAGACTTCATCCATTTCTGTGTACTTGGAAAAAGTAGGCTTGGTGATCAAGATGTACCGGATCTCATGCTGCATGTTGATGTCTAATTGAAGTGCATCTAGGAATGCCTTTCCGGTGATGCTGCCTTGAATCCCTGAAAATTTCGAACTATCCTTAGCCACATCGGCTACTCTTTTTGTAATCTGGGAGTGTCATCAATTTGTCATTTATCACCTTCAAACCAGGAAGGCCTTTCTTCTGTAGAGCCTCAATATTGTTGAAAAACCTTTGTACCCCTAGGTCCATGGCTCGAACCTTTTCTTCTAGCTAAAGAATCAGTCGTCTCTTGGTCAAGTCTCTTTTGACCTCAAGGATGGTCTCTATTCTATCCTCAATTCTCAGCTCTTCCAGCTCCTCTCTGGTTTTAGAATTCAAGAGTTTGATGATTTCATTAGCTTGTGTGGGCAACTCTCCTAGTTCTGATCTGATCTTCTCGATGGCTTATTTACTTCTCTGCACCAATTCATTTTGCTCAAACATAATCTATATCATTGGCCATATTTCATTCATAGACTTGGTGATGTCTATCCAGACACTTTATTTGACTTTGACCAATGTTTTACCTACCATTGTTTGCTTCCGGAGCTGTTGTAACTCTTGTTTGAGCTGGTCTGACACCTGTTTTTCCTTGGAGAAACTGGTTTGATAAGAATATTTGAGTTCCTGAAGGTTCTCAGTCTCCTTTTTGAGCCTGCTAATCTCTGTCTCCTGCAGGTTCATCTCTTCCATAGATTTGGCCAATTCAACTGTATTTTCCAGAGACATCAGTGGATTCGCCGATGGGATTTCTGCTAGTGATGCTATGGTCACTCTTGAGAGTGGAAATGCACTCAATGGAATGAGTTCCATGGGTTTCAACTGTTCTTTCTCTTTCACTAGCTTCTCCATCTCAGCTTCCATTTCCTTAAGTTGTGCATTCTGCTCCATGATTAACTTAAGCATCTCATATTTTTCTCCTTCTGTCTCTGCTATTTCCTTTGCCTGGAAGTCTGTTGTTGGTGGAAGCTTCAATTTTTTTCTCAAACATGCTATGTCTACGTTTTTCTTCTTGATAATCTCCTCGAATGCATTCACATTCGAGGGATCGTACCCGATCTTGAGGACCAGTTCCTCCAATATCTTGATCCTGTTGTCCTTGGCAAAGGATGATATCTTCTCCAACTTCAATTGTGTCTAGACCTTGTTCAGAGACACTTGTAACCTGGAGGCAGTAGTGGACGCATGTGCCAACATGGAGAAAACCATTTCTCCAGTTTGCCTGTGCAGATCCATTTGATCGGCAGGATGCACATCTTTGGTCTAGAATTCAAAGGTTGCCCTTTTATAGTCGGTGATTACCTTTGGTTCTGGCACCTGTGCTTAGAGAAATGCCATGTGCATTCTACCCTTCTCCGTGTCAAATGTCGATAGCAGCCTGTGTTGTGTATTCGACGTCTGCTTTCATAATTGGGCATATGCGTTGTTGGTCAGAGTTTGATTCTTTTTCTTGATCAAGTGATATTTCTCAAAGATGCTCAGTTTTGGTCCTATCTTGCCTGGCTGGTTGATTGGTGGAGTATCTGTAGTCTTCTTTGGTAACACAATGGTTATAATATGTTTTTTTCTTGTGTTGAGGAGTGACCAATCAACCTCTGTCACTATAGTGGATGGAATTTCCATTTCTCCAGCTGGGTCAGGAGCTAGACTGGTTTTTGGCCTCTTGGTATGCAGTCAGAATTCTTCTAATGACACTTCAGTGATAGGAGGTGATAGATCCTGCCTAGGCCTTTTCTCCTTCGGAGCCTGTGGTGTGGTTGTCTATGATACAGTGACCGGGGGGTCCTGTTGTTTTGTTTCAACCAAAGTGTTTGGTTCCCATCCTGTCTGGTTTGCAATTTTCTCTACCTCGGGCCTAGATTCGTGGACATATGGGATATTCTTGGTTTTTATCCTCATCTCTGAAATGATCCCACATGGATTTTAGTGCCATGTGAAACTCATGAAGAATTTCATTTCCTTCAGCAGCTTATCTGCTTCCTCCCCAGTGCCTCGATTGTTGCAAATGAAAGACCCAATTTTCCCTTTGATTCTGAGCTGTTGCTTTTTCTTTAAAGACACAAAGTGAATATCATCCTAGTTTATCATCTACCTTATGTATTCCAGAGAAAAAATTCTGACAAGTAAGTATTTGGGCAGTTTATATGGGGCCAAATCGCACCCATTGACTCTGATCTCAGTGTGATTTTGGTACAAGTACCAATCACCAGTCTTTGTATGATCCGAGAGATGTAGGATCCTCTGAACTTCATCATTAATCCTAGGTTCAGGTTTACCGCTGAGCATACTCACCACTGGGTGGTAGAATCGATCGATGAACTGCTTGAAACTGAATTCCATGGAGTTATGTTTGAGTAGGGAAGTCCATGCGGTTACTGCTTGGGGTCTGCCATCTCCATCCATCTTCTGCATAGAAAAAGAAAATGTGTCCACTTGGAAGAAAACGAACAGGTATGTCAGTATTGAAGAATACCAAAACATGCCTTATGTGGAAAAATTGATGAATTGCTCCTGAATGTTGTTCACCAGGAATGTGTTGAAGTCGAACTGTGTAGTGGGCTTCTCATCGGTGGAGAAAATAGACAAAAATCCTAGAATGGGTTCATCCACCCACTGATCTGAATAATAACCTAACAAGGTGCATAGGGATGTGATAACCTGGTTTCCTTTGGTTGAGAAATATGGAGGAAGGATAAGGGGGATTTGTAGCGGGGAGATGAGCGGCCTGTCGAAGAAAAATCTCAAATATTTGAGCTCTTTGAGGAAACATCATCTTCTGGTATAACTCTGTAAGGATTTCAAGGTTAAAAGGTGATGCGAAGTCGGCTCAGGATATTTTCATCATTTGGTCGATGGTTTTTGGCGTGATGAGGAAAAGAACTTCCCCAGAGGAGGATACGATGACTCTTTGCTCGGGAATATAGTGGGCTTGGCACTTGAGGGTGAACTCTGGGAAATGGTGAATCTGGGGGAGTAGATACATGGGTAGGTTGGACTCCCAGAGTCCAATTTCATCACTCTGGTCTAGGAAGAATTCTTTAAGCCATGATTGAAGGTCTGTGAAGTTGAAATCGCACTTAGTGTCTGCAATTAAGTAGTCTTTGCCAGCTAGTGGAATCTTGTCGAGATCGACAGGAGGTGGGAGAAACGGATTCTCCTCTCCTTCTGTTCGTTTTGATTTTGGCACCATTACTGTAACAATACCTGCAAATAAAACAATGTTAGCGGGGACGACTGTAGATGGGGACGACTGACTGTAACGGAGAAGAAAACGGGGTAAATTCCTTGGTGCGATGAGTGGGTAAATGGTGAAGGAATGAAAAGTGATGGTAATTTTGAGTAAATGGGTATCTGTTGGGTGCGGGGGACAGGTCAACTGGTTAATGGATAAGTTATTCAGTAATAAATGGCCAACGGGTCATTTAGAATGTGAGATGGCAGGTGACAATGATTGAGGGATACGGATGGGTGATGCGGCGGTTATCGATTGGGGGAAAAAATCATGGTGAGGGGACTTGCCATGAGTGAATGAGGGAGAAGGACTGACGGAGTTACGGGATGTGACTCTTTTGGAAAGGTGGATGATTACGTCATGAGGTGACGAGGTATGTCAGATAGTAGGAGGCGGTGGGACTCAGGACTAATAGATTTATGCCACATATTTATAGGGGGCTCGCCAAAGTAAGATTCCATTTCAGACCCCCTCCCCACCGTTAAAGGTAGATGAGTTAGGGGGGTCCGAAAAATACCTTGGGTCGTCGATCTGCGCGCTTTCCTTTTGACTGCAGATCTGTGTGCGCTCTTTAACACACATTCTGGACCCCCCCCCCCTCCATTAAATGCAGAATGGATGGGGGGGTACGAAATCCAATACAGACCATAGATCTAAGCACCGAAACATGGGCCTTCCAAATGCGCACATGCATTATCAGTGATTCCAGACCCCCCCCCCCCTCCGTTAAAGGTAGAACGGTCGGGGGGGGTCCGGAACGATTTGTCCACCATAGATGTAGGCGCGATCATCTGGGCCATTGATACATGAGTGGTGCATAGATGTGGGAGCAAAAGTTTATGCACCCTAAAAAACTTAGTATAAGATCATATCATGGGTTTTTCCCAAGCCTTTACATCTTTACATCACCAAGGGGTTAGGCAAACAACTTTTCAAGCATCCAAAACATGGTGCAACATTGATCATCGAGCTGGTTTTATTTAAATCAAGCA
>JASDQU010263769.1:0-15463 GCA_032191745.1 Picea mariana | reverse complement strand
CCCTAGACATATCTAGGGTCTTCAAATGCTTGGTCCCAGACCAAGACTCCCATGCCCCAGGCATGGTTACCCTGGACCCAGTCCAGGGGCCCTAGACATTTGTCTAGGGTCTTTATCAATTTGGTCCCAGACCACATACCCCAGGAGTGCACTGGGGGCCCTAGATCTTTTCTAGCGTCTTAGCCATCCTCCGGGAGAATGGCTCTCGCTGCTGCATGTAAATTTAACAAGGAGAACCCGCAGTGATGCCTTGAAATTTATGTTTGTGGCCTCCTTGGTCAAATTGCATGGTTAAGTTCTAAAAGCCCATGAGAATGGGACCCAAGGTTCTGAGCCATTCGGCACCCAACAAAATGTCGCAACCTCCCATGTCAATAGCAAACATATGGGATTTGAGGTTGTAGTCACCTATTTGGAGACACACATTTTCACAACGCCCACCACATTTCATAGACCCACCATTGGCAATCATGATTTGGAGATTATTAACAGCATGGATATAGCAATGGGTTTCTTGGGCGATGCGGCGATGAATAAAATTGTGGGTGCTGCCACTATAAACCAAGATGATGACCTTGCGGTGCTTGATATAACTATTATAACCCTAAATTGCACCATTCATGCTTACCTGGCATCAGGCCTACTCATTGCCCTTCATTGCCAAAGCCATGCTGAACAAACTCTTCAAAAACATCCTAATTCAAGTAGCCCGTGCCCTAACCTATCACTGGGCGCGTTGGAACGTGGGCAGGACTTATACTGCACACGTTGGAATGTGGTCTAGCCCACTACAACAAGCGTTTACCTAACAAAGCAAAAAATCGGGAAAGTTGCCGACGGAACGAGAAGCTTTTGGTCAGTTAACTAGAACTCTCCGCCATGCATGGCCGAGAGTTCATCTAAAACCCTAGCTCCTTCTAGCCTATAAAAGAAGGGGTAGGGGTACTATTCGAAGGAGGAAAATCATAGCAAAGAAACTCTGCCCAATTGCCGAATCCGTTTTTTCCCAACCCTTTAGCCTTTCCTCAAGCTTTAGGAGAATTCAAGCAAAGCAGTTGGAGGACAAAGAAGAGGAGGAGCCCAGGATCAGGATCAAGGAATAGTGGCCGATCTCTGTGATCATTGTAAGTTGATTTATCTTGAGATTAATAAAAAGATACTTTTCCCGTCCCAAATAAACGAGTTGTATATGTTTTATGTGATTTGTGTTTAATCTCTAATCCTCTAGTAGAACAATAGCATGCATGTGTAGTTTTGTCTTGATTGCAGGATCGCTTTTTGGAAAGAGTAGCAGAAACAAGGAGATAAAGCTCAACGAAGGATCTACACCAACCATCGATAAAAAGGTTAGTTGGTTCTTCCCATGTTTGCATGTGAAAAAGGGTTTTATATTTGGGGTAGAAGGTTAAAAGTAATTTCTTAAGGGTCATGATCTGCATGCAAGTTTAAACCCTATCTTGTTAGTCCGTAGGGTATAATTTCCCAACAACAGAATTGGCGACTCCACTGGGGATATTTACTCTTAGGGTTTCCTGGATTTAGTTAAAGGTTCTTGGGTAGTTAAAAGAAGTTGAGTTTTTTGTTTCTTTGTTGTTTTTGTTTTCGGTTAGGTCAAAAGCTAGCAGGGAACCTGGTTATCAATACCAGTTTTTCCTTGGCTATTGCTGGATATTGATTCTCGGGACACACAGAGGTACACGTGGCCTGCAGAAGGCCTGAACGCGTGTGACCCGCACCCTAACCTTCTACAGCCAGCGTTTGAACACTTGATGTAGTGGTTTCAGTAGCGTGTAGAGCCCAGGAAGCTTAAGAGGCAGTCTCCTCTTCCCTGTCAGAAGTTTACCTTCTAAGGGGGCTTTCTGGATCCTGTATGGGTATTGATTGGTTTATTGTCTTGTTTTCAATCTTCCTTTTTGTGTTGGATATCCTTTGCATTTGTTTTCTTTTTTGCAAATTTTCCTTTTCTGTTGAAGTAGAAGAATCCAAGCCTTTCAGAGACCCTGGCTGTCAATACTAGAGGCCTCTTTCAGGTTTGGGCTGCCTGTGTTTAATTTTTTCTTTGATATTATACCTACACGTGGGCTGTTTCAGTTCTTCTCGCGGGTACCTACATTCTGTTATATCTCAGCACGCATTTGGACGCGTGCTGTCTCAGTGACAGTCGCGGGCCTGTCTGGTTGCCTTTCAGCCTGGGTGGGGGAGTCATCCCCTCCTGTGGTGAGAAGTGTTCCTTTCAGGGTTTGGAGTCTAGGGTGCACAGTCGGTGAGTTAGGGCCTCATATCCTTAGCTTGTGTTTTTCTTATTTAATGCTTTGATAGAAAAGACAAAAGAGAAAAAATATTTGTTTTGTGGTTTTTAGGCAAGTGTTAGAATCGGTGCTGTCTTGATTGTTTTTTCGCATTTTGTGCTCTGATTCTTTTACGATCTGCGCTTTAAGCCAGAGTTTTCTTTTCATTCTCTTGGTTTTGTTCTTGTCAACATTTTTCCTTGTTGTGTTATTTTGCAACGAAATAAAAAAATTTCTCTTGTTTCATTGTCTTCTTGGTTTGAAGATTTTGTGTTGTTGCATCAGTAGCTAGGAAAGAAGTCTTTTTGCATAAGTTTTTGCAGTTCACTTAGAGTATAAGTAACTCACAGATTTGAGTGAAAGCCCTTCATATTTACTGCATGAAATCTTAGTAAATTTGAAAAGAAAAGAAGTCTTTCTTGTTGAAAAGTTGTTGGTTTTGCATTTTAGTAAAAGTTTTTGTTTCCAAGCATTTCTTGTTCATTTTGCTTTGAGTCTTTTTACACACCATTAGTTTCACTTTAGTACCTTGTGACTTAAAAATCCCATTAAAAGCAATGCTAATTAAAATCAATTATACTTTTCTGTTTGTAGGGTGCATACATTAGCTCAGGAATAGGGCCTTGGAATAGGTTGGAGAGTAAATTCTCCAAAGCCACCCAAACCAAACATCGGAGTCTATCAATAGGGAGTGTAGAAGTCCAGTTACGGAAAGTTATCCAGGACCCCCCTCTAACACAGGGGCTAAACACGAGGTCACGTAAGGAAAGGTAGCAGAGATAACCCCTCTAAAGATGGATCGAGCGTTGTGGAGAACACATACTGAGGATTTGTTAAGGGATTCCGTCGTTTGCATTTGCCACGGAGCTTCGTGGGTCTCGAATCCGTTCGAGGTCCTCAGTTGTATTCCGGACCATTTGCTCTCGATTCCCTTGACAGGTTTCGGGCTTGATACCTTGCTCATTGTGGTCTACCCGCCTACCGACTGTACCCGCCTAGTGACTGTTCACGTGCTGGCAAACTAGTTGCCAATCTTTTCTAGGGACATACACAGGTGACTGCAGGGGTATACCGCGGTACCTAGGATAGACATCGGGCCACGCTTTGAAGAGTATACCCGAAGGGTGCTTCCGTATTCGAGTTGCACTTGCACCGGTAGGTTGCTCTAGTGTTGGTTGGTGTAACTGTTCTTCCAACTAGTTTAGTGCTTGCTTGATTTATCTTCTAGGGGCTTTCTTTTAGCGAGTGTTACTGTTTGTTCGTGTAGATTACCTTAGCATGTCGTGAATATTCTCACACAGTGGAGGATTTAGAGCTCCGTCGATCACGAAGGCTTCTTGGCCTGCCACCGGTTATACTGGAGCCACCCCCGCCACCATTAAGGCGGAAGCTGGACCATCAAGGGTCTTTCGAAGCAACCGGGGCTTTTGAGCCCGAACAACCCCCGAGGAATCAATCGCCAATATTGGATCGGTTGAAGCCCCAAACACTGATATCTGGACACTGGTTATTGTACCAGTCCAGTTTACCGAATTCTTGTCAGTGCCTCATACAGCTATGGCAACAAACGCTGCTACTTCCTCTGGGAATTCTTCCATTCCCACCACCATTGCTACAACAGGAGAAGCATCTCCTAACTTGTCGCCGTCAGTCCGGACCACCATGGCTCCGACCACAACTTCGTCGCAAAGTGGACCGACCCCATCTATCATGGCGGCCACAAATCCATTCACCTCTAGTGTGACGGGTGCTCCATTCTCATATGGTATGCCTAGTTCAGGAACAAGTCCAGTACTCACTCACTCCACTTTACAGACTTTGGGTCTGGGGGCAGAGAGCTCTAATGCTCCTCTGCAAGGTCAACTTGGGGGCATTCCTGTCCCTTTCAACACTGTTCCTCATGCTGGAGGTCATATTCCTCCTTCGTCCCCTTCGCTTGGTGGTCCGCATCAACAGACCGCCGGGCAACCCGCACACACAAGTTCACTTGGAGCCGGGAGTCAAGGACCACCTGTGCAAACTCAGTCGGTCGGTTCGTCACCGTTTGTTTGGAACGGGACGTTTGGTAACAACACTTTCACACCCACTGCTTTCCCGTCTAGGGGCACTCCCATATTTGGATAGTCTACTCCGGCACAGGGTACTATTCCGGCGTTGGGGGCACATATACCAGGACCTTGGAATTTAGGACAAGGATCCATTCCCTCCATTGGATTGTCGTTCTGGGGTAATTCTTTCCACAGTCAATGGAACCCCGGAAAGACTGCTATGCCTCTCCCAACAGGACCAGCATGGGGTAATCCTACCCAAAGTCTGTCAAACACAATGAATGCCCAACATCCGATGTCCTTTATGGGGAATCAGCCAATGATGTCTCCTCAGATGCAAAACCCTTTCGCTGGTCAGGGCCATGAATCCGGGCTAGCAGCCAAACTTTTCCTGGCAACTTGGTGCCAGTCAAACTCCAAGACCCTTTTATCCAGGCTATCAGCAGCAACCTAAACTACCATTCTTGGCGACGTTACACTTTCCAGATTTGACGCGATTGTTAAATGATCCTATCTGTCACGATCCATGTTGGCCTCCTATGCCAACGAAGTTGCCTTCGGACATTCCCAAGTTCGAGGCCAAGCCTAACGAATATCCAAGTGATCACGCGACCACTTTCCATCTCTGGTGTTCATCTAACTCACTGAAAGATGACTCCATCCAGTTGCAATTGTTTCAACGCACTCTCATCGGGAGTGCCGTGAAATGGTACATAGATCTTGATCGTTCATGATATTCTACTTTTCGCGAACTGGCGATGGTCTTCCTTAACCATTTCCAGTTACCTGCAAGATACGACACTGGCACAAAATTGCTAGCTAATTTTGAGCAGACGACAGCGAACCATATCTCGGATCATATTCGAGAGTGGCGACGTCGAAAGAGTCTCATCAAAGTACCAGTCCCACCAGCATTCCTGTTGGAATGGTTCATTAAGTCCTTGGTCCCACAGTTGTCCAAAGACGTCGCAACGTCCAGAGTTTTCTCTGAAGAAGACGCCATTATGAGGGCTCAACAGTTTGAGCTTATCTATTCTCAGTCCGGTTTGTTATACAACATCTTACCAGATGCGCCACATTCAATACTGGAGAAAACCAGACAGAGAGCCGGACCATATGCCGACGGTATCGTGGGTTCGACACAAACTAAGCCTGCTGAGCAATTGAATAAGCAATTGCAGCAGTTATCCATACAACACTCAGCGGCCGACCAGAATACCACTTTGGTTGCCCCTCCTACTCAAACATTGGAAGTACACTCCGTGCAGACGATGAACCCAAAGGCCAACCAGCAGCCTGAAGGGAAGAAAAAACAACGCAAGAAGAGTAAGGGGGATAAAAAAAAAACTGACAATGCTGGCGAGGGCACCACCAAAAAGAGGAAGGCGAGGTATCCGTGCAACCTGTGTGTGGAAGACCACCCAACCCATCTGTGTCCTCGACTTGCAGAGGCCCAAAAGTTTGTCACACAACAACAACAAGCCGTGTTGACTAATCCCTTTTAGCATGGGAAAAATTTAACTCAAGCCTCTGCAAGTGGCGAAGGGGGCAGCCAGGAAAACTGACCTCCTCCAAATAATCCCTCTTCCATGAACATATATATGGTTAAAAGTGATGCTTTCATAATGACTAGAGCACACGACTATAGCAAATCAAGTACCTCTGAGAAGGGAAAAGAAGACGAGATCCCATCTCTTCCTCTACAGATCGAGAAGACATTGGGTGAAACAATGACACGCATTCCAAAGGGTGCATTTAAGAGGGCTTCTCACAATCCAAACACAAGGGCCACCCAGAACTACTCTGTGGTGGAAGATTTATCACAAACCCCTTGTGCTATGTCTGCTTTGGAAGTCCTCCAAAGTTGCTCTGCTCAGCGGAAAGCCTTGTTGACTGCTTTAGGCTCTACTGAGACTTGTAACCCGGGTACCATCATGTTAGATACGACTGACTTGAAACCTCGTTTGCCTTACCACATCGCATTTCAGATAGTAGTGGCTCACCCCACAAAAATTTTTACACGAAATATCTATCGCACGGTGGTTGACGAGGGCGCTTCGACTTGCGTCATGTCATTAGCATGCTGGAAAGCCATTGGTTAGCCCGAGTTGTCTCCATCACCTACTCTCCTTACTGCATTCGACGGTCGTTATTTCCGACCACATGGCATCATTCCTTCTTTCCCAATGCAGTTAGGGGGAAAGACCGTGTGCATCGAAGTAGAAGTAGTCGATGCCCCCATCGATTACAATCTCTTGTTAGGTCATAGTTGGACTTATGCTATGCAAGCGGTGGTCGCTACAATTTTCCACGTCTTATTGTTTCCACATGAAGGCCGGATAGTGACCATTGATCAGTTGTCTTTCTCTCGACCTGACCCAACCTTGGGGGCATCCATGGTTCCCATGGTATATAATCCTCAAGCCGGTGTCATTAACATAGGAGTTGGTTTGTGCCCATCTTTGATGGGTACTTTTGATTACCCACCTCCTCAAGGCGATGTCAAGTTCATATCGACTCACCACAAGGTTGAGATTTTCCATGTTTCGTCGTTCCGCATGACTTACTTTGAGGATCCGTGGATTCTTCCTTCCCCATCAGACACGATGGATGAGACAGGGCACCCCGACATGTCCATGCCCTTGTCAGCTGCTGAACTAGCATACTCTCTAGTCCAGCAAGCTTCAGCTACTCCAGATCTGGTTCCCATACAAGAATTGGATCCACTCTTTGAGCCTATCTGGGCTCAGGATTCTCTTGCCAACACCGATTCATTAGATTTAGTCTTGCCTTCTGATGAAGAAATAATCAAAGCAATGACTGGTCCGGACAAACCCTGGGAAGATCTTCATCACAGATCATATTTCCTCCCAGAGTTACACTGAATCGAGGTAGGAGAATTCACTGTCACCATGACGGGAGATCAGCCATGTCCCATTAACCTCTTAGCTACTTAGGATATTTATGTTGAGGGCAATATGGAGACTATCGCTGCAACCATACCTATTAACATCTCCCGAACCCCTGGCGTCGTGGAGAATGTCTTCGTCAGAGCAGATTGCTCCCCCGAAGAGATTCAGATTTACGCGGATCTTTTCAAAGAATTCCACGATGTTTTTGCCTTGTCTTATGAAGAAATGCCAGGCATCGATCCGAAAATAGTTGAACATGAGATCACTACGTATCCTGATGCTAAGCCTGTTTGACAGAAACTTCATCTAGTTAATCCTAGGAAAGCAGCCACCATCAAAGCTGAGGTTGAGAAATTGCTTAAGGCAGGGTTCATATACCCTATACACTTGACTCAATGAGTGTCAAATCCCATGCCAGTCGATAAGAAACAAGGCACGATTCGTGTCTGTACCAATTTCTGTGATTTGAACAAGGCATGTCCGAAAGATAATTATCCAATCCCATTCATTGATCAGATCATCGATGAGTGCGTCGGTTGTGAATCCTTTTCGTTCATGGATGGTTTTTTGGGCTATAACCAAATCCAAATCAAACCCGAGGACCAACACAAAATGGCATTTATTTTTCCATGGGGTACATTCGCCTATCGTAAAATGCCTTTTGGTCTCAAAAATGATGGAGCCACTTTCTAGCGGGCCATGTCTTTTGCGTTTCATGATCTCAAGCACATAGTCGAGGCCTATCTAGATGATTTAGAATCATGCTCTCGCAAGCGAAAGGATCATCCTATGCACCTCCGACTAATCTTCGAACGCTGTCGCTACTTCAAGATTCACTTGAATCCCAACAAGTGCAGCTTTTGCGTCATGTCAGGACGACTGTTAGGTTTCATCGTTTCAACAACAGGGATCATGGTGGATCCTCTTAAGGTGGAGGCAATAGTCCAGTTGCCCCCCCCACACACAGTTTTACAACTTCAGAGTCTTCAAGGTAAGGCGAACTTCTTACGACGCTTCATCGCCAACTATGCCAAAATCACCAAGGGATTCATGCGTTTACTGAAGAAAGACGTTTCTTTTCTCTAGGACGAAGCAGCGCAGTGCTCTTTCGATGCATTGAAACACGCCCTTACAACCGCACCTCTGCTACGGCCACCGAATTATAACAAGGATTTCCTATTATATCTGGCTGCCGCAGAGTCAACCATAGGCATGGTTTTAGTTCAGGAAGATGATTCATTTTCTGAATACGTGATCTATTACCTGAGCTGAGTCCTTGTAGGACCAGAACTTAATTATACCCATCTAGAAAAACTTGTGTTGGCAGTAGTGCATGCTGTTCAACAGTTCCATCACTATGTTCTGTTTCACAATACCACCGTCGTTGCCGTCATGAATCCATTCCAGTATATGTTGACACGGCGAGTCGTTGGTAGAAAAATCAGTAGATGGATGGTCATTCTCCAATAATTTGACTTAGATTTCGTTTCATCGAAGTCCAAGAAGTCATTGGTCTTCGCAGAACTTATTTCGGAACTTCTGGTTGAGTCAGGTGACATTGTGCCTGAGAAATCGCCTATCCGGGGGGATATGTTTTTGATTGAATCGTCAGATCCCTGGTACGGAGATATACTAATCTATCTCCAGACTTTGAAGTGCTCCACCTCTGCTTCTCGTGATGAGCGTCGATGGATATGCCATCAGGCCAAGAACTATCTTATACTCAATGATACTTTGTATCGGAGAGGTGTAGACTGTATCTTGCGTCGATGTCTCACTCATGAGGAGGCCATCATAGTGCTCAACGATTGTCATAAAGGAGCTTGTGGCGGTCACTTATCCGGGTTGGCAACAGCCCAAAATATTTTACGAGCAGGTTACTTTTGGCCCACGCTTATAAAAGATTGTATCGAGTCAGTCAAGAAGTGCCATCCATGCCAAATCTTCTCACGGAAGATGAGGGCACATCCAGCTCCTATGTTTTTTGTTATCACCATCGGTCCCTTCACTAAGTGGGGGATTGATTACACTACTTACAACCCCCCGTCAGCTAGGGGGCACCGCTATATCATTGTGGCTGTTGACTACTTCACTAAGTGGGTCGAAGCTATGTCGACGTTCAAAGATGATGGAGAGACTGCAACTCTCTTCTTATTTAACCAAATTATAGCACGGTTCGGAGTCCCGAGAGAGATTGTCACTGACCATGGCAGTCACTTTCAGAACCAAATGATGTCTGAGTTAACATCAAATCTTGGGTTACGGCAAGAACACTCCTCACCTTACTACCCCCAAGCCAATGGGCAGGTGGAAGCTGTTAATAAAATGCTTAAGACAATGCTACAACGAACCATCAACTCAGCCAAGTCGAATTGGCATTTGATGTTATATTTGGCATTATGGGCTTATCGAACATCAGTTAAGACTGCAACCGGTTTCTCACCTTTCCAACTCGTTTACGGGATGGAGGCAGTCTTGCCCATCGAATGTCAAATTCCATCTCTGAAATTGGCAGTATAGTTATTGCCAGACACTTCTCCACTTGAAGCGCAGTTAGTACACCTTGAGCAGCTTGATGAACAGCGTCGCGATGCGGCTATAGCCAACGAGGCTCATAAAAATAAGGTTAAGTGTCAATACGATAAGTCCGTCCATCCTCAGATTTTTTCTGAGGGTGACCTTGTCTTGGTTTACGACCAAGATAAGGACTCCCTGGGGGCAGGAAAGTTTAAACCCATGTGGTTCGGACCCTTCATTGTTAAGGAGGTTTTAAAGAAGGGCGCTTATCGTTTGGTCGATTTTGAAGGGAATGCTTTGGCGGAGCCTAGAAATGGGCTCTACCTCAAGAAGTACTACTCATAGGGTCACTGTGGGTAACTTTTGTAACATATGTATAGTCTTTGTGCTATTACTTTCTTTCGTTTCTTTTGAAAAATGTGTCATGGACGTGTCATTAATGTTATCTTTCGTCACTATGGAAGATGTCAAGTGAGTCCGAGGTGTTCATTGGGTATGCGGACGGTGCTAGTCGACACATGCGGAGGCTTGCCTCCGTAGCTTGGGTAATATTTACACCGCAGGGTCAGTTGTTATCTTCCGGAGGGATATGCTTAGGTGACACCACAAACAATGTTGTTGATTATAGCGTAGTTATTGAGTTGCTTCGTGATGCTTTGTCATTGGGTATCTCTCGTCTCTGGGTATATCTAGACGCTCAACTGGTTGTGTCACAGTGAAACAGAATATACCGTGTGCACGACCCTACTTTACACCGACGATTCCTTAGGGTACGTCTCTTGGAACGCAACTTTGATTATATTACATATTTTCATGTTCTTAGGAGTCTAAATCAAATCACAGATACTCTAGCTAATAACATTTTAGATTGGCATCTTGCTCACATATAAGAAGATCATGATCATACACATGTAAAAATATTTTTGTACACATAATCCATAAGACACAAAAAAGAAATAAAAATCATATATAAACATGATAAAATCCTCAGAGTACATAGATGGGCACAAGCGCCTCAAAAAGTGGGAACCATAACGAGTCACTAGGGCTTATGCCCTCAAAAAATAATATACATATCGGTGCTCGTGGCACATAAAAATTTTACAAGGCTGTTCATGGCCTAAGGGCCCTGTTATACTCATGTATAGCCTGACCCAAACGCCTAAACAATCGGACCCATATGAGTTTGCATGGAGGGCGGCAAGTCCTCTATCTCTATCATGGGAACTATGCGGGTGAGCTCAGTGAAGTTTTGCTCAATCTACCCAATATCCCTCTCAGCCTCTCCTGCTGGGCGGTTCCCGGCTACTGCTGCTCTCCTAGCGGCAGCAGCTGTGGCCTCTGGCCGTGGGCGGCGCCTGTTTCGTGCAAAATCGGCAGGCCGCACGGGTCCCACATCTGCACGCAACACAATGTTCACCCATCAGAAACTATGTAATCCAAAAACATGATATATATCTAAAAAAGACATAAAAATTACATATGCAAACAAAAAAAATCTACAGGAGGAGACTTACCCATCTCCCCTCACTCCTCACTAGAAGGCACTGGTATCGCTGGATCTCTGGAAAAGTCGATCCCCGTGTATGGGTAGTCCTCGATAGCAGGGATCTGCCGTGACAACCAAGCAAAAAAGTCATCGTTGAAGGCCTCCACGGTCCTTCCACCACACTGTCGCAGCAGTAATGCTTCCCATCTACATAGTACAGGGAAAGTCGCCAGATGTCCTCGTACTGTCATCCGAGGACTAAAGCATGGAACTCTCTCAAAGAAAAATGAACATAGGATGGTCCAGAACCCGAAGTTCCTGTGTGTCCGCTGTCTACAAGCTGTCAGCTGAGCTTTCATGCTCTCTAATAGTGTGGTACTCCAATCATATATTTGTGCATTCATGCACTGAACTGCACAGTTCATCTGTGCGCGCGATGCCTGATGTACGGCTGTGGAGCCGGTAATTCGCCCAATGAGCGATAAGATATTCTGTAGAGTATGGCTCGTGATACTACCAACCGGTATCGAAGAAGTCCCCTGATTGGTCCCAGCCACGCAATATTCTGCTATCAATTCCAAGACTTTGCTCGGCTCCGCAGGAAAGGTCTGAAAGTTAACAGGTTCCCCTCTCCTCGAGAGGCCCATCAAAAAATAGATATCCTCGGTGGTGGGCACCAAGGATTGCCCCTCTATCATAAATGCCTCTGCATCAGGATGCCAATAGTCAACCAAGGCATTCAGTAGCCTGGGTTGAGCGCGCATAAATGGACACAAGAAAAACTTCACTAAGCCACACTGCGTCAGCACGGCCATCACATTCGGATCTGCAGTTGCTGCCTCATGCTCTCTCTCTCTCCAATGAACATACATCCTGCCAAATCACAAAGAAAAAAAAGGGGAGGTTAGAACTTGCATAAGCCATTTTCATTGCGCGGGGGGTAACCCACGGGCTGTCAAGACGACAGTCGCGGGTACCCACGCGCAGTCTTAACCCTGCGCGCGGGTACCCGCGGGCTGTCCCTGGACAGCCCGCGAGTGCCTAGGGCCGACCTCTTTGAGGTCGACGCCCACCCCCAAACTCAAAAACAAACATTAAATGAAGTATTAAAATGCAAGAGGAGGGATTTTTTACTTACTTGGTCCGAGCATAAGTCCGTTTGGTCCACTGTAGCTCTCGGAATCACGATCTATGGAAAAGGGGTTCTTTTGGCTCCAGAGTCAATTTCCAAATCAGCAATGGTGATAATGAGCTACCAGCTTCTATTTATAGACTTTTTGGCCTCTTTTTGTCACCCTTTTGGCCCCTTTTATCGATTTCTTTATACCAAAAACCATTTTGAGTGGTTTCGGAGTTATATGGGAAGGATTTGATCAGGTATTGGGACATTTTTCGTTGAGTTTCAGAAAATAAAAAAAATATACATAAGGATGGTCCATAAAAAAAAAAATTCAAAGTTCAACCTGAGCATATAGGGTAGGATTTCATCCCCACTGTTGCATCTGGTTTCCTTTTGTTCTTACGATATAGGATCGACCCCATCTGGTTGTGCCACGAAACCGTCATATTTGCTCTAGAAGTGTCGCAACTGGGTGGTAGAGCTTACCAAAATATGGATGCCCTAGGTAGTTCCTGGTTGCATTATGGTGTCCATGCCGTTTTTGACAACATAGTAGGTTCGGGAGTCCGTATAGTCTTTCCTGAATATGAGTTTGAGCCTCATTTGCATGGGTCTTTTTCACTCTTGGTCTTACCCTCCGGACTCCCAAAACATAACGGGTCTCCTTTTAAGCCCTTTTCAGATCCTTTAAACATGAAAAGATTGCCGAGCGATCTTGTGACCTGTCACGCTCGTTAAACTGAAATTTGAAGTCACGTCTATCTAGCGGTAGTTTACGCCTTTTTCGGTCTGGACAGTCAACTGTACGAACAAAGGAATACTCTATCGAATTCCAAATTCTTTAGAAGAGTATCCTCAGGTATAATTTTATTCCTTTTTCGGGCCTGAGGGACTAAATTTACGAAAAAGAATCCCCCCCGAAGTCCATAGTTAAGCTCTTTTTAGACTCCTAACATTGAAAATATTGCTGAGTGACCTTATTATTTCACACTCATTAAATCGGTTCAGAAGAACATTTTTGACGGAGTCCATAGTTAAGCTTTTTTCAGACTCCTTAAAATTGAAAAAATAGCCGAGTGATCTTGTCCTTGTCACACTCGTTAAAATGGTTTTGACTTGACGTCTAGTCGGTGCTAGTTTACCTCTTTTTCGAACCGACTAGACTATTATCGAAAAAGGTACCCCAATGGAGTTTCCTTTTATTCTTTTTCAGACTCTCTAAACATGAAAAATCAACGAGCTTCCCTTCTTTGGGCTTGTTAAACTTACATTGAAGGACGTTACCATTGTGTGTTCTATCAACCGCATTTGCATCCTTTACCCATCAGCCTAGTAATAGTTTGTGTCTACGTTTTAACACCTTTGGCCACTGGAGGATTTTCCTGAGTATCATTTCCTAGAACATCAGTCTTGTCCTTGTGCCTTGAGCTTGTATGTTTGCTATACTCATTCCTCCCTTGTAACATAATATTCCTTTATTCTTTTTTCCAAATCAACAAAAAGAAAAAAAAAATCAAATATACCCCAAAAAGAGGATGGGAAAAGTATTTTCTTTATTGGCAGCATTATGAGTCGCCCTTGGATAAAGCCCATCTGTCCGTTTGATTCATCAGACTATGGGATGTAGTACGACCTTAGGAAGCTTTGCTCGTTATAGAGTTGTGTCCTCCACCGTTTGGTTATTCTTCCAAACATATGGAGAGTTTGCGTTGCCTCCTGCTTCGTAGACTTATGATTAACAGATATGCTGCCTGAGTCTTATCACTTGTCATGCTATTGTCCAAGGGAAGTTTGTTACTAAGCCTGAGTCAGCCCTTCTGCAATATGTCTCTTGTCTGCATACCTGGCCATCCTGAACGTCCAATCAAGTCTTTGTTCAAAATCACTGAAGCCTTCAGTCCGATCATCAAGATTATCAAGTCCATAATCGACGAGCTGTCGAAGACCTCTGGGTAGTACAGTCGTGCACTCATATTACACTTCTACCCGAGTTTTAGAAGACTTTGAAGTTGTTTCTCGAGCTCTGAAGTACAGCCATCAGGCCGAATCAATTTCTGAGAGATGGATACTTTCTATGTATATCTTTTTGATTTCGAGATGTAGCTCCGTTGTGTATTGTTCGCGGCTACTCTTTATAGTTATTTGACATGGATCTACAGTGTATTTGATTGGTAGCCATGGTTCTAATTTATCCCGAGCATGGGTATGCCCGCCTCGGTGAGACATTTGATATTTTTGCAGATGGCACCTCCTGATTCCCGATTCTTGGGCTCACTCATTCAGCATATCAGTACAGATTGGTAAAGAATTGGTAATGTATTTCGGCCATCATATGCTCTTCTGACCTCATACATTAGGGGGCATCTGTTATAACCTTAAATTGCACCATTCATGCTTACCTAGCATCAGGCCTACTCATTGCCCTTCATTGCCAAAGCCATGCTGAACAGACTCTTCAAAAACCTCCTAATTCAAGTAGCCCGTGCCCTAACCTATCACTGGGCGCGTTGGAACGTGGGCAGGACTTATACTACACGCGTTGGAACACGGGCTGGCCCACTACAACAAGCATTTACCTAACAAAGAAAAAAATCAGGAAAGTTGCCGACGAAACGAGAAGCTTTTGGTCAGTTAACTGGAACTCTCCGCCATGCATGGCCGAGAGTTCGTCTAAAACCCTAACTCCTTCTAGCCTATAAAAGAAGGGGTAGGGGTACTATTCAAAGGAGGAAAATCATAGCAAAGAAACTCTGCCCAATTGTCGAATGCGTTTTGTCCCAACCCTTTAGCCTTTCCTCAAGCTTTAGGAGAATTCAAGCAAAGCAGTTGAAGGACAAAGAAGAGGAGGAGCCCAGGATCAGGATCAAGGAATGGTGGCCGATCTCTATAATCATTGTAAGTTGATTCATCTTGAGATTAATAAAAATATACTTTTCTCGTCCCAAATACACGAGGTGTATATGTTTTATGTGATTTGTGTTTAATCTCTAATCCTCTAGTAGAACAATAGCATGCATGTGTAGTTTTGTCTTGATTGCAGGATCGCTTTTTGGAAGGAGCAGCAGAAGCAAGGAGATAAAGCTCAACGG
>JASDQU010263758.1:0-11157 GCA_032191745.1 Picea mariana | reverse complement strand
TCTAGGGTGAAGACCCGATGGGGGGGAGTATGGAGGGATGCACATTTACTGCACGTCACTTCCATCTTCTCTTCATTCAATTTCGAAGTACATGACAACCAAACCTCACTAATATATTTAACCATGCCATTAATTCCAAGCCATTGAAATCTGTGACCACATTGCTTGCCAAATGCACCACCTAATACATTTATATTAATCATTGCCAATTTTCCATATCGTATGTATTTCCATATCAAATGTGCCCAATATAACTCAAATGCAAATCGCATAGCCACTAACTATTAATAGTTAGGATTAACACTAACTTGTTTTCATTTTATTTGCACATAACTTCTAGCATAACATAGGCCCTTTTTCTTAGATTCTTTTTTTTTTGTAAGTTTCTTCCCTTTTGCTTTTGTTTACATAGTCACTAATATGTTTCTTGTGCATGTGTAGCCAGATCGTAGTGACATGATAAAAACTTTAAATATATGCCAATCATAACATAAAATTAAAGCTTTGAATAAAAAAACATCCCATAAAATGCATCATCCACATGTCATTATGTCAAAACGAAACCAAGCCTGCATCATCAACCATATAAGACCCTGTAAGCAGCATTGAAACACCAACATAAAATGTGTGATATGACTATCTCTGAGCCTCTGGTCTACAAGGGGGTCCCACCTATTAGTATTATATCTTATTAACATAGTTTAAATAATAGGCTTTAACAATACTTTGCGTGCGAAATTCCTCGTTGCGATTTTTATCGTGAACACATGGTACATTAGCTCTTAAACATATTTTAGGCCACAATATGTTTGTTTTTATCCTTATACCATGTATAGGGTCTTGAGAACCATCTTTAGTGCATAAAAAATTGTAATGATGCACATATGACACATGTAGACAAAATATTTCTTTCATGCCTTGTGTGATGGTTTTTGGACCTTTGACACACTAACTCCCTTAACAAACTATGAGTCTTAGCCATTATTACTCTTAAATCAATAACCCCTTAACACTACCCTTAACACTAACATGCTTAATACACTATGACCTTTAACCCCTATGATTGTTGATGAAATCACCTTCTAACATTCTAAGACCTAGAACACACTATCACCCTTAATAAACTATGGCCATATACACAATCATTCTCTAACACACATTGACCTCGAACACAATATCCCTCTTAATACATTATGACCCTTGAAACAATCACCCCCTCAAGTATTATGGTGTTTAACACACTAACCCTATTAATACACAATGACATTTAACCCCTATGATAGTTGAGACAATCACCCCCTAANAAACTATAAATATATGCCAATCATAACATAAAATTAAAGCTTCAAATAACAGAACATCCCATAAAATGCAGCATCCACCTATCATTATGTCAAAATGAAACCAAGAATGCATCATCAACCATATAAGACCCTGTAAGCAAAATCAAAACAACATCATAAATGTGTGATATGACTATCTCCAAGCCTCCAGTCTACAAGGGAGTCCCACCTACTAGTATTATATCTTATTATCATAGTTTAAACAATAGGCTTTAGCAATACTTTGCGGGCGAAATTCTTCGTTGTGATTTTTATCATCAACAAATTGACGACTCCACAAGGAAATCTGTTTCCAATTGATTAAGAACTTAGAATATATGGTTTTGCAGTCCAAGAACAACATATCAAGAATATATAACCATAATGATTATGCAACAGGGGCAAGTGAGCAGATTTAATGGAAAAATGACCGAGAATTTGGGAATAACTCATGGAAAATATTAAGTATGAGGGGTTTTATCCCTGTATGCATAATCATTCAAACATAATTTTCTCTTGACTTCAAGGATAAAATTTTATGGACTTTCTCTTTTGAATCTCAAATGGATGAAGAAATGGAAAGCAAAAGCGAGAAGTAACCAATTTTCTAATAAGACAACAGTGAAAGCATATAACAAATTCAATGATGCCTTCAGCGGGAACATCATAACATCCATGTAAGCTTGATTGTTATTGACTAACAATACTCTGCAGGAGTGTCACTGTGGTAGAACTGATCCAAAATCTTATTCTTGACCAAAAATTGAAATCGAAAAGAACAAAAGAAAGAAATGCAATAACATAATGAAACCGCAAAATTTAGAACAATAGAAACTAAAATGACAGAATTGCAACCAGCAAAAGGAAAACTACTAAAATGGAAGAAGAATTGAAAACTGTTTAAAAAGAAGAAAACAATAATAAAACTACCAAAAAAAAGAAAACAAAATTGAACTACTAATATACAGAACAATCCAAACAATGTTAAACTCTTCAAGTTCGTTCCAAGTAGTGTTTTAAGTGAGAGCCGTTAGTGTTGTCGGAAAACAATCTCTCTTGTAAATCTTTTAGAATGTAAGAGTTTGTACCCAGGACAAAAGCGATCTTTAAAGGACCCAACCATAATTTTTGAAACTTCGAGACAATTGATAGCCTCTTAGAGTACACAATTAGATCATCAAGATATGTATGAATAACCTTGTCGATCAAATCGTCAAAAGCTATTCGCATAGGACTTTGAAAAGTGGCACCTACATTAGACAAGCCAAAAGGCATGCATTCATAAGAAAAGGTTCCCCAATGAGTAATAAAGGTGGTTTTATATTTGTCTACCCTTTTTACCTTGATTTGATTGTAACCGGAAAAACCGTCAAGTAAGGACATCATCTGTGACCCTGCAACTTGCTGCAAAATCATTTCCATATTAGGGAGAGGGAAGTGATATTTTATACTAGCCTGATTTAATGTGTGAAAATCTACGCATAATCTGATCTGACCAGTTGTTTTCTGGATGGGAATGAAGTTGGAAACCCATTCAAAATACTTGACATGAAAGATGATTCCAACCTTCAAGAGTTTTTCCAACTCCTTTTGAATTGTTTCTTCTAGTGCAGGGTTGATAGGTCTTTGCTTTTGCCTAACTGGTTTCATGCCTTCTTTGATGGGAATAGCATGTTGTATGAGAGCGGGATCAAAACCACTAAGATCCTCATAAGACCAAGCAAAAACATCTTGAAATTTGCCAATTAGTTTGGCAAACTTATTTTTCTCTTCATTAGAACATTGGGAACCTATTTTAACATTCTTTGGAGACTTGGGTGTTCCAATGTTCAAGGAAATGGTTTCACCCACTTTCCTTTTCGACTCCTCTTCTTTATGTTTCTCTTTATTGCCTACATCACTCGATGAAAATGAACTCTCTAGAGGAGTCAAGCCCTTAGGAATCTTGTTATCTTCCATGGATATAATTTCCTTGGGCTTACAAGGTTCATTTTGAATGAAAGAACATATGATCTCATCGCTAGGGAAGACCTGCCATGATTCTATATTGTCAGGGATATGTGGATGATATAGAGATTGAAAAGTACAATCAAGTCTGTGTGGCAGAAGTTTTCGATTAAGAGAGGCTGCAAAAAAATCTAACTGGCCAACCATTGATTTCATTTCCCTCTTAACATGAGTAATGTTGAAAGATAGTAGGTTTGATATAAGTTCCCAAACAGTTTGGGTGTATCGTTTCATCAACTTGTTTCTAAGAGAGTATATCTTACGTATAAGATTCAAAACAAGCTTGAAATCCCAAAAAAATGTAAGGTGACCACAACCCAGATTATAGGCGTTTTCAATGCCTAATAATAAAGCTTCGAATTCAGTGACATTGTTGTGCAAGAAAACTCCAACCTATAAGAAAAGTTATGAATTTTCCCCACAAGAGAGTACAAGATAATGCCAACTATTTTTCCTTCATTAGAGCATGAACCATCAACGTGCATGTGCCACATACCATTGTCTAAGTCGATTTGTTCCAAGGGAGTGTTATCCTCTTAGGAAAAGATGGAATACACCCCTATGTCCTCTTCGATATAATTCACATTAGGCTGTGGAACACTTTCTATGTAAGGTGAAATCCTTCCCTCTCTAAGGACTATGATGTTTTTACCATTCCAAGGAACAGATAAGGGTGTCCTGTCTAGTGAGAGGTATCCACCCGTCAAAGCTTTCCAATCTCTTCCTAAGATGATTGAGTAGTTTCTTACTAGCATATCAATTACCTGAATATTAAGGGTTGTCCTTATTTCAGGGTGTGTGCACAAAACCAAGGTCACGTCTTTGATTTCACCTATGGTCATTTGTTGTAGACTATTATAAGAGAGCATGCTTATGGAATTTTCATTTGTACAAGACAAGCATAACTCTTCCATAATAATCTTCGAAATTACATTTGGGCTTGAACTGCCGTCAATGAGGCAACAACGAGCGATCTTATCCATTATCTTACAGAAACATAAAAGGGGGGATTTTTTACTAGGTATCTAAATTTATGTACACCTACTTTATTTACAGATGAATCCTATTCATTTACCTCTTCAGAGAGGTTGGATACAATGGAAGCTTTTCCTTCCATGAATTGTTTTAGATGCCTCTATTGTTCAGGGACGACAACCATGTCTAGAAGGGTTGCATCTGCTTTGATGTTGTCCAACTAATTTAGAATATTTTATTTGGAAGAGGGGAGAGGGGAGGTAGTTCCTTGACTGTAAGGAGCCTTAGGAACCCGAATAGTAGCAGCTGGTGAGGATGAGCTTGGGCTAGAAGAATTGCAGGGAGGATCATATTTGCCTTTGGGAGTGTATGATTTGTTCCTAGTATTGATGATCATGACATCTTCTGGCTCTGCAAAATCTAGGACAACGATGGTAGTTTCCGGTCTTTTACCAAAGATATTATCTCTAGAAATCTTATTTACCTCACATGTGGTTTCCTCATGGTGTTCCTCGCAAAAGTTACACCAACTATGAGGTATGATAGCTTTAGGCTGAAAATTATTTTCATTTGGATTTCTAAAGGGAGGTGTAGAAGAGGATGAAGCCCCAGGGGTAAGAGGGGAGACATTTCCCTTTCGCTCATACGCTATCATATGATTATTCATGTCTTGTACAAGTTGTAAGAGGGAAGGCATGTCTGTTTTTTTAACCGAGTCTCCCTAAGGAAGACCTGTTCTTCATACTCTAAGCAAGTATGCAGAGTGGAACCAAGGTTATCAATGGATTTTTCCTCAAGCCTATGACAATAGGGGGAAGGTAATGCATTATAATAATGCATGAAAGTGGCTTGGTTCTGAGGTCGAATGAGTTCATGGATTTGATTGTATAACTTGGTGAAACACAAATTGAAGGACTTGATGGTTTCACCATCCTTATAAGAGATCTCGTAACTGCTCAGCTGGGATTTTAGATTGCCCATAGGTGGATTTGAACCAATAAACTAACTCCTCCCAAGTAGAAAAAATCCTAGAAGGAAGGTCAAATAAATCAGTTGCAACCTTCCCTTCCAAGGAATTGACAAATAAGTGCATGCAAGTATCGTTGTCATTGGCTCCTATGTTGTGACAGGCATTAGAAAATGCCACTAAGTGTTCATTTGTAGTGACAGTGTTGTTCTCTGAAAACCTAGGAAGATGCTCTTTGAATTTAGGAAGTGGATGAGTAGCAGGTGCTAGGTTAAGAGGAGAGGAAACATGCCATGGTGTGGTTGTGGAATCTTCTCCAAATTGAAAAATCCCATACTTTTTAATGACTTTGGTGGGGTTCGTGGTAGATTGGAAAGGGACTTAGTGACTATATAAGCTACCAATCACTGACGAAGCTGAATACTGAGATGAGGAAGCACTTCTAGTGCCACTAGAGCCACCACTAGATGCCATCGTGTGGATAATAGGTAAGGAAGAGAAAGATGAACTGGAAGAATCATACAAGGTTCTCCCAAGAGCACTTTGTTGGGTTAATAACACAACATTCCTTCTTCCTATTTCAGCGATAGGAATAACTTAAGGTGATAAGCCTCTTCTTCTCCTAGAAACACGAGGGTTTAAGGACATGAAAGAAGGTTAAAGCTGAAGGAAAAATAATTTATGGATGATTCCTAAGCTGTCTATGTCTAGCTTCCCAACGTTCTTGGGCACTTATGTCTTGTTCAATTGCTGCCCACAAACGATTAAGCTCAGCTCGAGTATTAACAGTGTCTAAAATGATGTTAAAAAAATTTAAAACAATGTTAGTCTGATCTTGAAGACCAGGCTCAATATTAGGCTGCCTTGCGACAGGTACAATCATGAAGAGATGAAACAATCAAAGAATCAAAATCATAAAAATAGATGTATTCGATGATAATCAAGCATCAAAATCAACTAGAGAGATATTGAAGATCTCCCTAGTATGGTGGCCAATTAAATGTTGAGGAAAATATATTAAATGATCTTACTCAAGCATTTTCAGATCTTACATGGCTAAAGCAAGATAGACGGGAATATCACTCTATGTTTATAGCCATCAAAAATTGTTTCCTAATCCACAAGTATTGGTTACAAGGGCTTAGAATGATTTTTTTTATAAATGAAAGTTTGCTGAAAAATTCAATATTTATGTAATTTTATGAATATAACAGATGCAAAAATAAATGTATAGACAAAAGTAAAAACACCAAGTCAATAATCAACACAGATGAGACATAAAGAAATCGTTTATTCCATTCCAATTTATCAAAAGACTCGTTCTCTTTACAAAACTTCCTGAGAAAGTTTGGACCAAAGTCAAACTTAGATGTCCTTGATGAAAACCATACAAAAGGACTTCTCACAGAAAGTAAAACACTGAATTTTAAAAGCTGGATCAGCTTGCCACATATTTATTCCCACTCGAATTTGCACAATAGCCTTTATCAGTCATGAGATTTAATTCACAAACAGACAAGTCTACACAGACTATCAAAGATAGATCAACACCTCTGAAAAACAAGTGTCTGAATGATGTAATTCAGCCCTGAATATTGTTGTCTACAATAGGACCCTTCTATCATAAAATAGAATTAGGTTTTCCATGAATTAAAGAATGAATGAAAACTGAATTATCTCAATAAACCCAAAGAGCAAACCTTAATATGCTTTCTCCTTCTATTCTCCTCTTGTTCCTCCTTCTCTTTTTTCCTTTAAGCAATCATAATTAGTTGAAGTAGTTAAACTACCTCTTTAGTTAAGTTAACTAAAACTCAACCAAGTTTTTAGTTAAGGGGGAAAAGTAATAAAATAATAATAAGGGTCTTTAATAAATAATGACTAGTAGGTGGGGCCCCTTGTGACTCCCTTTAATTCTTTAACAAGCATAACACAACTAGTTAATCAATAAAACACATCCCTCCTTGTGGCTCCCATCATTACTCTCATAATTTGACAATTTGTATCAATGATAATTGAAACTATATCCAAAAATAGTGTGTTGTCCCAAATTTTAGAAGTCAACTGTTCTCAACAATCAATAAATTAAAACACTTAAAACCCATATTTACCACTCTGGGAGGCAATATTCCCCTTCTTGCTATTGTCTCCCTCTGATTTATCTGAATTTACCTTAGGTTGTGTGGAGCCTTTAGGCCTAATCTCACTGATAGCATGAGAGAAATCATCTCTCAAATGGATGCAGGACGACACAGATTTGGTAGAGTCATTTGAGGGAGAGGAGGGGGTAGCAACGCCTTTTCCTTTATCAAGAGCATGGTGAGCCTCAATTTTTAACGTTTTACTTGCATGGGAAGACTGAACTGGTGAGTGAGCAGGGGAAACTTGGACAATTTGATTAACAGGTGGAGGAGGAGGTAGAGACAAGTTAGGCCAACCACAATGTTGGGAGATTGCTGGGTGGACAATCTCTTGGCATCCATTGTTTTCCGAGACTTCAAGTTGTAATGAGACATGAGGGGGAAGTAGGATACTAGGGACATGTGGGGATTATAAGGGATGCCTTTCTAGCCTAGGTTGGACTACTCCTTGTCCAATCCAGTTAAAAAATTTATCTTGGAATAGTTGGCTCAACTCTTGCGAGTTTGCATCAAAATGTGTAGAAAACCTTGGCCTTCTAGGGACTCTGTTCCAATTTCCTATTCCTCTGTTACCCCAACCATGGATACCTCTGCTGAAAAAGCTCATTTCTGTGTGCATTATTGATTAGTAACTAGTTCCTTCAACAACCATATATGACATCTCTTTAAATACGAAACAAAGTTTGTCTCAACAACACATCAAACTCATGCAATCCAATCCATAAAAATCGATTAATACTTGTCAATGAGGGGGTGAATAAGTGTCATGGGATATGTGAGGGATTGTATTGAGTAAAAAGTGGTAATATTAAGGGGAGTAGATCATGGTTACTGCTCAACAAATCATCAAACAATCAATTATATTGTAAATCAAAACATATCATTGTAACTCATCCATGTGCCATCCTTTAACTGTTATCATATAGAGTTTTATTTAACTATAATTTAAATTTAAGAACATGGAGTGGATAGTGAATATGGGAAGGTGAGGGGACTTGTAGTGTGCAAAAAAGTGAGAGAATGTGATGCAGGAGCATCGCTCCATCTCAGCACATGCCAACTAATTAACACGTGTGGTGCGCATTCAAAGAAGGAGAGGCGTCGCCCTCCCATTTTGCCTCGAGAATCCAAGGCATGATCCAGGCATTAATTGGAGACAAGTTGAAAGATCCAAATCGTGATTTTGCAAAAGCTGGAGATAAGGTCACCATTAATAGGATGAAGGCAAAATGGATCTGTGTCCAATTTGGAGCAAAATTGCCATAATTGTAATTTGGCCTTTCGATAGGCATTAGGGATGGTGATTTGACACCATTAGTCAACTTGCGAGGGAAGATCATTTGAGCCCCTCTTGTATAAATATTTGTATTGTAAGCAAAGTAGAAGTGAGTTAGGCAGGTTGGATAGGAGGAGGTTGATGAGATCCGAGACTCAATTGCAGTTTGGACTCCACGATTTTAATTTGGCATTCCACCATTAATAGAAAATGACAGTTTTTCCTGTTTTATATTTTTGTTCAATGGATGTTGTGTTATGAATGTCTTTTATAGGTTTGTGAATTGTAGATAAATGTTAGAAATCGTATGCATGGATAGAGATACAGTTTTCTCTCCGCGAGTGTGTTGAGTTAAGTCTGGTTCTCTAGGCTAAGTGCAAAGAGTGCGTGATAGAGAGAGGGGACTCTGTAAGTCGACACAAGGTGTGCATGTCTAAACTTATTGGAGTTAGAAGAGAAGCTGCCAGGAGGGCACACCAGATTTATTCACTGACTGAGGGAGAAATTTCAAGGCGGTTAAGTCCCTTGAAAAGAAAGATTGTGTGGAGAGAAGCACAGTCCAGAGTTACTGAACACTCTGCCAGGAGGGCATCGAGCTTGCGTGGGAATACCTAGGAACAACATGGTTGAAGGTGTTGGAGAATCCCAAAATTGCTGAACATTCTGGTGAAGGAAGGATTTGCAAGAAGTACAATGACAAAGGAAAGGAGATGCCTTAAAACTTTCCATAAGGCCAAGAGAGAAGTCATCAAAAAACTGAGACAAGTGCAAGGAGTGCACCTAAGGTGTTGTGAGTTCACCTTATAAGCTCAGGAGGAAGGGCGAGAAACTGCCAGGAGGGAACGAGAAGCTCACAAAGGAACTTGGAACGTTGGAGGTTTTCAAGCCAAGCAATGTTGCAGGAGAGCTGTGTAGATTTCTGCAAGGATTGCAGAAAACCTTCGAGAACAACCTAAGTATCGAAAGTGCATTTGTGCTAAGTGTGCAAATGAGTCAAGGACTTGCAGAAGTCCCGAAGACGGAGAAATAACCCATCGTCAAAGAAAGGATAGGTGGCAGAAGATCGAGAGGTTTGGGAGCAGGAACTTTGACAGGTTTGTCGGGAGCAAGAAAAGGATCTTCGTGAAGTCGCGAAGAGCGATTTCAAATATAGACCAATGGATCTCGAAGGGCACATGGCAAGGGATCAGTGCATCACTGATTCGAAGTCGAAAGAAAAAGAGTTGAGAGGAGACAGGACTCGTGAAGTCCGAACTCGTGATTCAATCACAACCGTTGATCGCGGGAAGAACGTGGACCATAGATCTGGTCCCGAAGAGTTCACCAATTCAGAAATCAGGGAAAGGAGAAAGCAACACAAAAAATTCCTAAAGTGTGGGGTCATGAAGGGAGTTGGCCCATGGCTACAGTTCGTGGTCACATCGAAGAGGGAAGCCTAGCACATAGAGCTAGCAACGTTGGCGTCGAAGTTGAAAAGCGCTAAGGAGAGGGTCTGCAGGTGCCACATCACGAGTGTCGAGGAAGTGAAAAAGGGAATTTGTCAAGTTGAAAATGGTTCCATTAGGAGCCCGATGAACCATTCGGTTCGACGAATTGAACAATCCTAGACTGAGAGGTCATGCAACCCCATTAAGGAGGGGTGGGGTTTGCGCCAAGTGGTATTAAAGCTTGATTTCACCTGAAGACAACAGGTGAAGGGGGAGACATAGGAGATAGTTTGATACCAAGTGGTATTAGAGCCAAATTTCTCTCAGGCATAGAGAAGGAGGTAGATAGATAGTCTGATACCAAGTGGTATCAGAGCACGGTTTCGTCTGTAGATTTCAGGCGAAGGAGAAGCTGAGGATGATCTCAGTTGCAGAGTGAGCAACAAACTTTCTAGGAGGGTAGGTAGAAGGTGAATATGGCCACTGACGGTCATAAGCATGGGTGAGGAGAAGTCCACTCACATAAGAGCAATGTAGAGATGGACAAGGAGCTCAGTGAAATCCGAGCACATATGGAGAGGCTTGAATTTAAGATGTAGCAGGAATCAAAGGTACACTGGAGGTACAAATGGCCTTTGAAGAGGACAACCAAATGGCCTGTTCAGAAGTTGTTGGCCAGAAGGCAACAACAAGTGTTAAAGAGGTGGCTGAGACATGTTGAAAGATATTTGGCAAGGGTCTTGCAGATTTCCAGGTGGGAAATGAGAAGGGATCAATGGATCTCGTAAAATTTCAGGTGGGCATAGAAGACACCCCAGTTTGCCAAGTGGGAAGGTAGAAGAGATAAGCTAATCTGAGAGTTCATTAGTAGATGAGGAGGCAGAAGAAAAACCTCACTCATATAGAGATTCACAAAGAACTGTGAGCCACATGAATGAAGATGATGACAAGTTAGAAACTTTCATCACAACGAAGGAGGAGGATTAGAGAGACATTCTGATCATTGGAGGAGTTGAAATATTCCTACCAAGCAGCCAAGGAG
>JASDQU010263757.1:4417-15488 GCA_032191745.1 Picea mariana | reverse complement strand
AAATCAACATATGTGTCTGAGAAAGGGAGTTGAGAAGTCCATTGTATAATTGGTAAGATCAAGAGGCTCCGCTCACACCCAAGTTAATCACGAGGTAACGCGAAGTTAGTTGAAGGGATATCCCCCGGATACTCACCTAGCGTCAGAGATATTTTAGTGGATTTATTCGTATTTGGGGATATTGCTAGTGCCCATACCTCCATGAGAGGTGGTGCTTTCAATATTTTGGGATTTTATACCCCGTGCATATGGTGATCTGGTCTTACGAGTGCTCACTTGTGCATCGGTTATACAGTGATTTATTAGTTTCTTGACTTAGGTGTCTAATATGTTACTTGCAGGGGTTATTCTACAGGTACCCTGGGTCAGATAAGGGTCAAACAACACACAACCTTTATGGAGGATTACCTCTCCGGGGGGATCTAACCAACTGGTTGGTAAGCCCACGAGGGCCCTTATAACTGATTTTGTTACCTCTGATATTTAGCAGATATTCTTAGGTCCCTCTTGGATGGGGCATACCTTCTTTTTGGAGGGAGGCCACTCAGCCACTTTACCCTGTTTGAATGCATATTGGTCGTTTGACTTTTGGTGTGCTCTTTGATTACTAGTTAGCCTTAAGAATTTATACTGAGTTCTCTTTATCATGGATAGTGGAGTTCCTTTTTCTCCCTCATTTATTGCTACCTACCCCATGATGCCCACTCATTTCATGGGGACAAATCCTTCTATTTTTCATAATGGTATGCAAAACTATGGCACTTAGTCCATGCCTTTGGTCTCTAGTCATTCTCTTGTTGATATTTCTTCGCACTTGCCATCCTTTATCTCACCTTCTTATGCGAATACAAGTTTTGGGTCTGGGGTCATGATGCCTCCTTATTATCCCTCTCGGTTGGAATCTTACTTCCTACAAATATATCATGCGAGAAGTAAGTGCCCAATTAGTCAATCATTCTACTTATTACACTCTGTCCACTTATCCTTCTTCCACTATGTCAGTTCCTACGAACACTTTTCCCATGGCGGACCTTCATCTGTCCTCTGGTGTTTCATCCAGGGGAAGTTATTTTTACAGTATGGGAAACCACCTTCACGAATTTCATTCACCTGGGGGCAACATGTATCCTCACTCGAGTAATGCTTATCATGATTTCGTCTCTTCACAGACATCTACTTCAGTGTCGACGCCCTTACAACCCTTGATGAATCAGTATGGAGGAGGATACTATCCTTCTGGACAGGGACAGGGTGTAGACCAGGATCCTTCCTGGCCTGCAATTTCTCAGAACCAATCTTTATTTGGACCTTGTTCTCAAATGCCGCAATTCACTATCGCCGCTAGTCCAGTCACTGTCAGTCATACTAGAGCTCCATCACCAACCTCTACTAGTCATGTTGGAGATTGGTCGACAACCTCTACAAGTCATGTTGAAGATGCAACCAACCGCTGTAAGTTATGTTGGGGGCACAAGTATAGTCATTGCTAGCCACATTGCACATTCATCACCAACCTCTGCTAGACATGTTGGGGATTCATCACCAACCTTTGCTAGTCTTGTTGGAGATTGGTCGACAACCTCTACAAGTCATGTTGAAGATGAAACCATCCACTACAAGTTATGTTGGGGGCACGAGTCTAGTTATTGCTAGCCACATTGCACATTCATCACCAACCTCTGCTAGTCATGTTGGGGATTCATCACCAACCTTTGCTAGTCATGTTGGAGATTGTCTACTACCCTCTGTAGCTCATGTTGGGAGAAGGTCACCAACCACTACAAGTTATGTTGGGGGAATTCATATGATCGAGAAGCCTAGACCTTTTATACGTAGGGCCAGATTCCTTTGCAGGGCTTGTGAAGGAAATCACCTTACTCGTTTATGTCCTTCTACTTCCAGGTGGAAGCTTGGTTCTCACTTGAGATCCCTTCATGTTCTAAGTCATCCATGGTTTCCCCACACTCTGTTATTTCTTTGGTTAATGCAACTGTCATGCTGATGCAATATTCGAATGACACCCCTTTTCCTTTAGGGGTTGATGCATCCTTTGAACTTGTTGTCTCACATCCCGTTCAACAAGTGGTCGTGTCAATGCAATCTTCAACCAACACCTCTCCTATGTTCAGGGGTGATGCATCTCTTGAACTTATTGTCTCGCATCTTGTTCAACCAATGGTATTGTCTATGCAATCTTCGATCAAAAACACTCTTGTTTTTGGGGGTGACGCACCTCTTTACCTTGTTGTCTCACATCCTATTCAACCAATGGTTGAGGAAGTGGTCACATCGATGTAATCTTTGATCAACCCCACTCTTCTCTTGGAGAGTGACAAGTCTAAGGAAGCGGTCACGCCAATGAAATTTTTGGTCAATACCACTCTTCTAGTTCTAGTTCTATACCTTCTATTCCATGTCCTTAGCATTTCTAGTACTTCACCTTCTGAACAAGAGGGATTTTTACTCTCCCTGAGTTCTCTCCCTCCAAGTCTTGATGAGTTTCCCTTTGATTGGGATGGTCTTATGGGGTATCTAATGCCTCTGCCTATTTATTTTCGAGGAAGAGACATTATCCAATGTGTCATGACAATGATAACCTCCATTAGAAATTTGTCCTCCTCGACTTGGAGAGATTTGGGTATTCCCAAGCTTGTGTCATTTATTCATAAGATATTGACATTCCACAGAAGGTATGCACGGGAGCCTTGGCCTCCCTCGCGACTGGCCACCAAGAATCTCCCTAACAAGTCTTAGTTAAGCTCTTTTCTGACTCATCTTAAAAAGAGAAAATATTTCCAAGTCATTTGTCCCTTTCACACTCGTTAAATTGGATTTGAAAGGTCACGAGTCTTATTTAAGCTCTTTTCCAACTCGTTACCAAAAATAGAAAATATCATCGAGTGAACTTGTCTTTTTCACACTCATAAATTGGATTTGAAAATACGTCTATTTGGCACAAGTTTATCCCTTTTTCACACCAAGTAGACTAAAAGACATAAAAAAGGACATTTTTTGGCGTTAAGTTGTGATTGCATCTCATACCCCTACTTGCAGTATTGAACCTATATCCAGTTCCTGCTCTGCATTATAAACCGTTTGCCTCAGCATTTTGGCTTCCTCAACCAAGTAGAGCCTTGTTTATATCCTTCACAATTTGACACCCTATACCTTGGAGGGAACAGTCCCCTGAGTGTCCATCTCCCACATGCACTTCCCTGCATTGAACATAGGTACGTTCCACTGCTGGAACTAGTTTTTCTTACTTATGACACTCGTTTCCTCCTATGTATCATAGCATTTGTTTGTTATGAAAAAACAAAAAAAGGCGGGCGGGAAGGGAGTATTATCTTATATCGGCATCAGTCTGTCGCCTTTGAACAAAGCACAAAGTGATTTGAGTCCTGTTGATGGGACCTAAATCCTTTGACTCAATAGTAGGAACCAAACCCGCCACCGAGGCCCAATTAGACTTTGCAACATTTAAAATGAAATGGTTCTCCATATCTTGCAATCTAACCAATTTATCAATGGCCTTTGTGTTTCTTTGTGAAGGATCTTCCTTCAGTTAGGACTATTTTCTTCTATATTTTTCTCTTGGGTGGGGCTGATATGAGAGATGCAAGCCAACATAAACCAACTTGACAATTAACAGGATTAAGTTTAACTACTAGGGAAGAGGTTAAGTTTGGGATAACCTGCTTCTCAACATGGAGACAATTACTCTATACCACAGGCCTAGTACTAATACATTAACCATGTGAGAATCCAATTACTGTCTGAGAAACTACCTATCAGAAAGAAAGAACATGTGTAATAAGATAATGGAAAGAAACACAATTCATCTACCATAACCATGCATTACATCATAACACAATGATTTATCTTCATCATTAAAGAATAGAACATCAAAACATTGCACCAGATAACTTGACAACATAATTAATTGCTCTTAATCATTATTGCATCGTTCATGAAACATAGGATAGGAAGTAGTTCTTCTCCAAGTCCACTCACATGCATCTAATGAAAATAGTTTGTCTTTGGTCTAGAAGGACTTCTCAATTCATAGTAGTCTCAAAATAATTATTAACAACCAAAAAGAAAGAGTTCTTACAACAACCATCGACCCTTGAATAATTGGTCGATGTCCTTATTTATAATCTAAATTTCAACCAAAATTAACGGCTAAATACAGTTTAAACCAAACAAAAATCATCATGTAGCGTCATCATCTAACAGTTTCTTTAACAGTCATCCCGAGACACTTCTTGGAAAGGGTGACTTCTCTCATATTCAGTCCAACTGACAAAATTTTTTTTACAAGTTTGGGCTCATGGAAATCTGTGTTGTTCCATTGGGGCCGCGTATATTCCCCTGATGTCTGTTGCCTACACTCGATACTTTACTAAGCTGTAGTTCAGTTTTTGTAGCATGGATCGGGCTTTGATTGGATGTTCTGCAAATTCTCGTACTCTCCCTGGATTCACATTGATTTTTTTTGCTAACTCTTTGGTCCATAGGGCATCTTGTTTGGCATGTATCTTGAACACGTCGCTCAGGTTGATAAATTCATTGGGGGAGATGAACTCAGGGAGCCCGACATCTCTCATAACTTTATTAATTTTATTCCAGTGCTTTTGGCACTTGGCCCATTGCTCTTAGATTTCTCAGTGTGGGTCTTGGGACATCTTAGCCTAGTACTTGATGGATCTCTTCATGCGGTCGAGACTACTTTTGTCTACAAGTCGAATGCCATTTTCTTCCTTCTCTCAACCCCACTGGACTGATTCAATATATTCGAGTCTCTCTACCGATTGTTTCGCCCTTTCATGCCATCGCTCCATCTCCTTGCATGTCATGAGTGCCATGAGAGTGTCCTCCTGAAATTCAACTATGTTTTTGATTAACAGGTGTCTTTCCTTCTTGAACTCGTTGTAAACTCCTGATACCTCACCTTTTAATTATACATAGGTCTGCATGGCGCCTTTATAGTATTCATCAAGATGGCACAAGTGTTCAAGCTCCTTCAGGGTGGTGGTTAGTTCCTTTTCATCCCTCTTGGCTCTATCCTGGGTGACATTAGAGAGGGATTTTCCCACGTCGATCAGTTCAGACGTATGAGCGTCTGCTGTGTTGATTAAGTTCTCTTCTATAGAGGCCAAGATGGAGTGATCCAAAGTGATCCTTCTCTTCTTTCCAGTCCTTTGAACAATGTCATTTCTCTTCTGATCGTAGGAGATCACATATATGTCTTCTACCTCATCCATCGACTCTACTATTTGTTGATTGCCCCATGTGATTTTTTTTTCCAGGCTACCAGCGATGTATATTTTTTTAAGAGTGGGCTTTTGAACTTCCTTTCTTTTCCTTGCAGGTCTGACTGCTACCTGTTGCTCGTCGGGGATTTGAATATTGGAAAGAATGGAAGTGTTGGGTATAGGCTCATTACTTAATTGCTTGTCAGCCACAAAACTATTGAGATCATTTTGCGGGGATCTTTCCTTTGTCTCCCCCAGCTTGGGCTCGTCGCTCAGACCCACCTCAATTTCTGATTCATAGGATTCTTTTTTATTGAGGCTGCTTTCAGCTTCCTTTATTTTTGTGAAACCTCCTTATTTTGAGCCTCAGGCCCAGGGGATGAAACTTTCATGGGTTCAGCGGAAGAGGTTTTCTCAGGACCTCCTTCCTCTTGGACCCACACCAAGGTTTCGTGAGATGGATCCGAACTCTCATCGTCTCTATATATATGTATAAGTTTGCTTAGGGGATTAGGCACTTGGGTTTCTATTGACACCCGACCTGTCTCCAGTTGAGTTGTCCCATCCTTTGAGGAATAGAATGGTGATGTTGAGGATTCAGGATTACCTAATCCGTTGTTGTTGTCACAATTCATGGAATCGGGGCTGCTTAGCTCTGTTGGGGCTCTTTGAATAGTAGTTGAAACCGCAGGTTGTATGATAAGGTATGGATCATCATGCATCCACTTCATTGGAAGTTGGCTCTGTTGGTATAAAACTGCACCTCTCTCTTATGCAGATTGATATTCAGGGAGATCCCTGATTTGTATTGGGGATCCCTGATAAACTGTCCCCACCTCAATGCCCTATCAAGGATCGCTTATTCCTTCGCTAGGTTCAGATGCCACAGATCCTTCCTGAGCCCTGTGAATTTCTTGTGCTGTCTGCTCCAAAGATGTCGCTTGTTCTTCCAAACTCATGGCTTTGAATCTGGTCGTTCGAGGATCAACCCTTCTTGACATCACTTCATCCCATTCTTGAGTGTTTTCGATGAATATTTCATCTTTGAACCGATCATGGGCATAGGGCCAACATGATAATACCTATGATGCATGTTGCAAGACCAGTCCCTTGGGATCATGTTTGTGAAATCGGCTAGTTTGGAACCGAAATTCCAATTGAATTAGCCCTTCTTGCTTATCATGTGCGGTGTCTTTGACCATATAGAAGCCAATATGAAACCCATACGGTATGAAAGCCCACTTTTTATCCTTTACTAAGGTGGCATTGTATCCTTGCAGAATGGTCTGGTAGCAAATTTCCCCTAACACTAGTCAATTGAGAACATATATGGGTAACAAATGGGGTGCCCCTGTAGCTCCGAAAACCCTGATGTAGGTCTTGCACTCGTCTAGATACCAATGAACCATTCTAGATATAACTCCTTTTACTTCTTTTGACAACCTAGGGCATTCCTTCCTGAACAACAGAAAATAGATACATGCAATAAACTGGTCACAGATGAGGGTATAGGATTTTTTGTACCTGTTGTCCCATAAAATGTTGAAGTATACATGGACCAAGAGCTCCGAAGAGTGCCAGTTAAAGTTCATTCCAGAGAAAACATTCTTGGCACAGATGATGTCTAACAGGTATGAGGCCATGTATAAGGAGGGGGTTTCTCCCTCTTTTGGTGTTTGGGCCTGTCTTATGAAGGTGCTCAACTATTTGGAGATGATGGCACCCCAATTAAAACCTATGAAAAACGGGAGCAGTCCTTCTCCCCATGTAATCTGTAAATAATATCCATCAAGTATATGTATGGTTCCCTTAGATTAGTCGTTGGGTACCAGTCGATGATCTAGTTTGTGAATTTTTTGTCTTCCCTCCACCACGACACCATGCTTTTGTTAGTATCATGTGAAGCATAGAAACTCATAACGAAATCAGTTCTCAGATTTTCTTCCGAGTCCGTGAGCTTGTAGTAACTCTCAACCTTTGATGGGAAGAAAACCTCGACGCACCCACCATTATCACCATTGATTAAACATTTATGCGCGTCGGTGTGGTCAATGAGCCACTTTAGGAGCTCGATGCAAGGAAACACTAGATTTCATCTTGCTACCATGTGTAGATAAGCTCTGCGAATGTTTGGGAGGACATCATCATCAAGCCTCCTTGTATCAGGATCGTTGTGTGGGGTATACTCGAGGGGTTCTTATTTCTTGATTTTCTTAAGCAATTTGTCCCATCGAGGAAATGATGTTTTGGCTCCAATGTTTGCCTCTTGTCTCCGAAAGATGAGGGTTGGACAAAGGCCTCTTTGGTGATCATCTTGATGACGGGTACTAGCTTGGAAGAAAATTCCAATTGTGTTGCAACGACTGGGGATGAGCCCTCTCCTACTTATGATTCTTGCATCTTTGGCACTCTGGGTGATTTCCTAGTAGAGGGTTTCTTTGGAGGCATCATTCCTGCAATTAAAACTGCTTTTTAAACATATGTACAGAGCAACATTGGGTGAGAACAAATGAATGGAGCGTAAAAAACACCATAAGAGGATACATACTTGTAATGCCTGCTAAGATAATTGTTTAATACTCACTGAACTTTGGACGTTTCCTCTGGACTGTTAGCTTCGCTCTCCTGTTTGTTCCGAATTTATTGCTGTGTAGAATAGGATCATACACAATGGATCACAAAGGATATGACTGGAGAGGTACTATCAGTCATATCAATTAGTTAATACGAGTAATGAATGCAGATTCAAAATAAACTACTATCGGATTTCTGCAGACAAATCTTAACTCGTTGACAGTGGAGGCGTGGAGGAAGATGCATTGTATCGGCAGGTTTAACGGTTCCTTTTGATTTGTGCATGAATTAGTAACTAATGCATGATCCACAAATTAATTAAGATCCTTGAATGTGGCGTACCTGACACATTTAGGGGTTAAAACATCTTGTCACGTCACATCACTCCGGTGTAGAGACCAGGGATCGGCTATTATCTGAGTGTATGTTTATACTGATATTATCCTGATAAAAATTTTGACGTCGATGATATCGGGGATTGGTAATTTCAAATGTAAAATTTGAATGCGTACTTTATATTTTAACTCTGTGACACCGAAATTGCTTAAGGTGTCAGCAATCGGCAATATCGCTTTCCTCTTTGCACGACGCTTGTCTCTTCATTTTCTTTCCGAGGTCAAATGGGTCAGTCTTCGGTGATACCTCTGCCAAAGTTTAATCATAAGAGATAATACTTTCTACTACTGACGTCGATGAAGATTGATGTTCGGTGTTAATTAAACATCCTCAAACGACTTTCATCACCTTTAACGCTTACCGACGCCAAAATTCTAAGCACGTCAGGAAGAGCTTTAAGTGTGTCGATTCCCTAAGTAGTTTACTAAGGAAACTTTAACAATCAAGATGATTCTTTATTGTATGTTCAGGCAGGCTTTAGAATGAACATAAAAAATAAGCGCAAGTATCAATTTCATACTGAAGGCATAATAGATAGTGTAAAGGATCAAGTGGTACCCAAAAGTAAAAAATGAACATAGACTTTTAGGGTGTGTTGAGTGCTCAACAAATGGCAATTCACTGGGAGAAAGCATAATCTCTGTTCCTTCTCTACTTCCTATGACCCTGACTCAATTTCTATTGCTTCTCCTTTTTTTTCATTTTTTTTATTTTTTATTGGAAGCATTGTTTTAGGGCTTGGCCATTTAGTGGGAGGGCATCAGGTTGCCCCCTTAGATTATGCAACTGGTAAGTGTCTGCCCCAATATTCTCAGCCACCTAGAAAGATTCAAGCCACAGGTTCTGAAACTTAGAATGTTTCCCTTTCGGTTCATTTTCTTTGTCCCACTTCAGGACTAAGTCTCCTACCTCAAAGTTATTTTCTTTAGCCTTATGCTTATCGAACCATCTTTTCACTATATGTTGGTGAGCTAGGAATTTTGACTTAGCCTTCTCTCTCTCTTCTTCTAACATGAGTATAATATTGATTCTTTGTTACATGGTCGAGGAGGGTTCCTCGTTGGAATCTTGGGCCAGTTGAAGAGATGGAAGATAGAGCCTATTTGGGAGGATGGCTTCCTACCCATAGACCCAAAAGTATGGGGAATTTCCTATGGCTTCCTTAGGTGTGACCCTATCGGCCCATAGAGAATTATAAAGTAGATTATGCCAATTTCTTTGTTTGTCTGTGATCGTCTTCTTCAATATCCTTATCAGGTTTTTATTAGTCGATTCATCCACACCATTTCCCTGGGGGTAGTAATTTGTAGAGTAATTGATCACAATTCCTTTTTCCAGAGAGAACTTTGTCAATAGGGTTGAAGAAAAGTAGGTTGCATTATCAAAGACCAGAATAGAGGGGACACCAAACCTCATGATCAATTGTTTCTCTATGAATTGGATAACCACCTTCTCGATCACATGAGTAAGAGGAATGGCCTATGTCCATCTTGTGAAATAGTCGGTGGCAATAAGAATGTACTTGTGTAGTTTCGAGGAGCTAGGTGTAATTTCTCCTATAATATCCAACCCCCACTACTCGAAAGGCCGAGAGACAGTGATATGTTGGAGTGGGATCACTGCTCTTTTCTCCTTTCTAGTGTTCATTTGATAGGTCTTACAGTTTCTAGCATAAGTATGAGCGTCTTTGAACAAGGTGGGATAATAATAATCGGCTCTCAGAATTTTATGAGCGCTAGTGTTTCTTGCGAAATTCCCCCCAACAGAGTCATCATGGAGTTCATTCAGGAATTTATCTATGTCTCCTCATTCGATACACATTAATAGTACCCCATCATAATTTATCTAGAAGAGCACCGAATTTATAAGACAATATTGTGCAGATTATAATCTCAAGGCTCTCTTTTCTCTGGGATTGAGGTTTTCGGGACAAGCCCCTTGATGTAGGAGATAAGTTAAGTATTTATACCAAGAATCTTGTCCTGGGGAGATGTATGCTACTTCACCACACCATATTTCCATCTCGTTATCCCATCCGAGATCTTTTTTTACTTGATCTTGGGCCTCAGCTGTGAGCTTACACAACCCCTGCCCTTTCAATAGTTTTGCAGGTTTTATTTCTAGGTCAAATTCCTGGACTACCACCATCCAATTTCCTCTTCTTTCCCCCATTTCTTGCTGGGTAAACAAGGATTGGACGGTAGGGTGAGGCACAATTACTTTAGTGTGATTCTTGAGGATGTAAGATCGAAAAAAATTTACCACCTTATAAACCACGTAGGCTTTCTTGTCGACTACAGGATAATTGAGCTCATACCCTTGAAGATTAGTACTCATAAATGACACCGAGGCTTCGTTGTTTTCATTATCCTTCTAAGTCAATACTGTGGCTAGCAATTGATCGGAGGAGAAAGTATAAATGAAAAAATCCCTATTGAAATTGGGACTTCGCAACACTGGGGCCTAGTAAATGGCATCTTTGATATTGTCGAAGGCGTATTTTCGTTCATCATCCCACTTAAATTTTGCATCTTTGCGAATCATCTTTTGTAAGGGTTTGATGATTTCTGCGAAGTCGGGAGTGAACTTCCTCACAAAATGATTTTCTCGAAAAAGGACTACATAGCTTTCTCATTATGGGGTAAGGGAAGTTGAGTGATGGATTTAATCCTTTCGGGGTCTATGTGAATCCCTTCTTGAGATATAATGTGACCTAACAGTTTACCTTCCTTGACACTGAATATAGTTTTCTTAGGATTTAAGGATATACCATATTTCCTACATCTCTCAAAAATCCGAGTTAAGTGTTGGATATGTTCTTCTCTATTATTCAAATACACTAT
>JASDQU010263755.1:4254-15464 GCA_032191745.1 Picea mariana | reverse complement strand
TTTATTACTGCTTATTATTGGATAATAATTCTACATTGATATAACATTTGAAGAAAAAGGATTAAAATTACGTTATTACTGATTCACCCCCCCTCTCAGTAATCCAACAAATAAGGTTGCTACTTGACTTACGACGATGGAAAATATTCAAACCTTTTACTTTCTTGTTAAGGCTTCTTTTGTAGATGGTTTTCGTTGTGTTGGAGGTGGCATAACCGCTGTAACAACTTCATGTTAATCTATCTCGGTGACCTTAACAAAGGATTTTCTTAACCACTCTTCTATGTACTCCTTCATCAGACAAAAATTATTTTTTGCTTGGTTTTTATCTCAAATAGTTCATTCTCCATTTCTCTTATGTCAATACTTAATTGGTGATGTCTCCTCGATGTCATCATTCTTATTAATGTATCGGACAAACCACATCTTCAGAGAATTCTATTGAGTCAGTAAACTCACTCGCCCATGCAACTTCTAATGTGTCAAGTTGATCCAATAATTTCTCTTTATACATAAGTACGGTATCCATTGATAAATGTGGGCCATCAAGATCCTTTGTAAGATTAACAATTTTCAGAAAAATGTCACCTCTCTTGATTTTCACGGCATCCAACTCAGAAAACCTTTCTTTTAAAGTTTTAATCATTTTCAACCAGTGGGTGTTGATCTACAACATTCAGATACTAGAGGGAAGGTTTTGTTATCTTCTTTGGGTGTCACTTAGAATTTAAACATTTTGCACAAACATTCCCACGACCTCCTTGTAAAAACCCTCGTCATTCTCTAGATCCTTTTGGATATATTCTCTTAAATGCATAATCCTCATTGAAAAACTCATTGAATTATGTGCAAGGTCCCATATTTCATGGATTAAGTCTATTCTTTTTTTAATTCCATCTCCAACATATTTTGTCACAGCCAACAACATACTAGATGAACCTTTCAACTTATTATAGGTTTATGGAATGTCCTCAATGGTAAGTGTTGGTTGAATTGCAGTTAATGGATCAACAAACAATGGTTTGAGAATTAGAGATTTATCTAATTCCTTTATTTTTTCTTTCAGAATTAATTTTCTCTCTCAATATAAAAAACTTATTATTTTAGTGCTTCCCTATTTGCCTTGTGAAACTATACAATTGTTTAGGTGTAACCCCATGAAATTCAATTTCTAATTTCTATTTTTCAGAAATTTTCTTATTTTTCATGTCAACCTTCTTTATTAACAATTTTCTGGAATTTTTCTGATAGGTCGTGTGGTGAAGTGTAATAGATTTTTCTTCAAATATATTTGGTTCTTAGGTAACCAGAGCTTCAACAATTTCTTGGGTTTCCAGAGGTCGGTGTACTGACTAGTTGGGTTCTTCCATAACTTTATCTACATCCATATCTTGGGTACTCTCCTAAATTTCAGGTATTTTTGATATTGATTTCTGAGTCTCTCTCTTCCTTTTAGCAGAAGTATGTACAACATGGGATATTTCTATATTTTTCCTCATAAGGTCTTTGTCACCGCCATAATATTCATTTCCGACAGGTGTTTTTCTTATTTCTAGACCGCTACTTCTTGGTTTTGTTTTAGCAAGAGAACTTCTCTGTGAAACACTAAGTGAATTTGGGTTTTTGTTTATCGCTTCTCTTCTCTTTTGTCTGTAACACTCATTAGTGCTAGATTACTCTTCGATATCTTTCAGGGATTCATTAACTAAGGTCTTAGGGAGGCTTTGATTCTCTCCTCCTCCTTCCTTAAATTTTTCATATTTACATAAATAAGAAGAATATCCCACCAAAGACATGTGTGCACTGTGCAGAAAATAGGTCATTAGGGTCGAAACCCTCAATGCATTTAACTTCTATTAAACCAAGTTGGTTAAATTGACCTGCAAATTCATCCAAGTGAGAAATATGCTTGAAAGCAATTTCTCCAAATATACAAGGAAATGGGATGAACTGCTTCTTCCTTTTGTCATTGAAGAAGTGTGCCCAATACTTGTACTATCTGCATACTTAGATGACAAAGTGTATATCAGATACATAGAAGGGGAGAAAAAAGGGTTTCTCTTGAAAAGTGAATAATCTTGTAACACTGAAATCCTCTGCAGTCTCAAAAAAATATTTCTCTACGAGAAAGGAGGTATCCTCTAGTGACAATCTCGATGTGTTAGGATCAAAGATTAATTTTTTGAATTCAGAAATAAAATTGTTGTGGACAAGGTAGAAATTGTATTGATCCTTGTGTATCCATAAGGATGGATACCAAACATAGACTGGTTCGAACTTGAAATTAATAGTCCTTTCCCTCGACAAGTCTTCGAAGATGTGGCTATGGGCTATGGAAAATATCAAATAAGAAGTCATTTAGAATTTTTGGGTTATTTTCAAACCACCCAGTCGAAATGAAATTTCATTTGAAATAATCCAACCCCAATCAATCAGGGCATCCTCATGCACATAAAAGTAAAGAATATAAACAACATGTTTTTCCACAGAGGTCATGGACTCCAGTCCAATTATACAGGCAAACAACTAGGCGAATTATTTGTAGGGATATTTTAAATAACTTACCTCAATCTTAGCGACATTGGTATTATCTCTTGTTTTGGTTAGATATTTATCGAGGAGCTATGTTGTTCCTCTATGTTCCTTAAGAAAATCATTGGCTTCCTCATTCTTGAACTACATGGTGGGTTTTGAGAGTCATAGAATTCTCGTGAAAACTAAAAAATCCAAGGAGATGTACTGCTTCCCTTGAACTTGAATTATCCTTCTCTCTGTATCAAATTTTTATGTGCACCAGAGAATTAGCCCTTTAAAATATATCACCTCAGGAACATAGCTAGTCAGTGCTATGTTTGAGCTCCAAAGTTGTTTTTCTTCCTTCTCAGTGAGAGGGAGAGCCTTGCACCACTTGTAATATTGCGACCAATGGAACTCATGGTCTTCACATCCGAGAGTGTTAAGTGTATCTCCACAATACAAATCCTTTCTCCTACTTGACATAATTTACACTGCTTTATATTCTTATGAATAGATGGAATTACTGTCAATATATCATTTTTACAACATGGCATATTAATCATGTATTAAATTTACCACATATTGCCTTGATTATTAACCACCATAGCTCTTATTTCAAAGTTTTTGATTTACATGGTCAGATTTATATGTTATTACAAAGCTTTACCAAATCTTTTCCACTTTAATAGTGATATTATCTTCACACAAGTAGTGGCGGACATGGTGGGGGGAAATAAATGCGATCATGAAATGGTGATTTGATGTCGTATAAGATGGAAAATGGTTAAGTATGGAAGTGTGAAAATGAGAATGAAGAGTGAAATATGATGAATGCGAGATTGCAGGATGTAAGACACAAGACACAGGAAATGAAAAAGGTAAGAAGGGATGATTCCCATATCCACAATCAGAAAATAGACTAAGTATGCGAAGATGACATTATGTGGGTTGTGGAAGTGAATGGGTTGTTTTTTAGAACACAATATTGTGGGACATGAGATGTGAGGGTAAAATTAAGTGGAGAGGAAAGTTGTCACATGTCTGCATTCAAAAGAAACAACTAAGTAAAAAAATGGAAAAGGGTGCAATTTGGAGGACGCAAAGGTAGAATGGTCATTTTGACTGTTGTGTGACTGTGGGACATAGAACATGAGTATTTGTGGGAAAACAATGGGTTGGTCTCCCGCAATGCATAAAAATGACTAAGTATAGATATTACAAGAAAAGAGAATCTGACTAAGTAAAGATACAGGAGTTTGCAGGTCTGTGTACCTAGGGGTTTGATGGTAGCCTGATTTGCAACCCACATTTGAAAGAGAAAAGCGACTAAGTAAATAAAATACGAGGAAAAAATAAATAGAAGGGGAAAATACTAAGGATGAATATGTATGTACTAACGTTGATTAACAAATATAGATCAAAATTTGGCTCCAACTGTGGGACAGTGCCCCCCTATGGGTTGTTAATAATCCAGAATCTTCTTCCATTAGGAAAATGGATTCGAAAAAGAAGACAAAAAGGAAAAAGGGAAAGAAATATAGATTAATAAAGAATATACAAAGGAGTACAAGTAAAACTATGTACATATTTTGGTTGAGGAATTTAACAGAATAATTTTTTAACATATTTCTCATTTACAGGAAATGGTTGGATCGTTCCTTTCATATCCTTCAATAAGTATTAATTTTAACCAATGAATTTCTCAATCTGATATGGACCAATCCATAGAGCTTCAAACTTCATATGAAAATGTGGTTTATCTTTCATTTTTTCCACAACAAAACCAATTGATCTTTTTGGAAATCCTTTGAGGTAGTGCTCTTGTCAAAATATTGTTTAACTACTTGTTGTCTTTTGTTCATTGCCACTATTGATTGTTCTCTTTTTTCTTCAAGTTGCAAAAGTTCATGATATCTTTTTTGCATTGATGATTGTTCTTTTGTATCTTCATTTTTTCTAGTAAGATACAAGACATTCAATTCCAAATGTAATGGTAATATTGCTTCTCTTCCGTATACTAAGGTATATGGGGAATGTCCACTACTATCCTTTGGAGTAAGACAACTTTCCCATAGTGCATCTATCAATTTCTTATACTAGATTTTATGATTGGCTTCAATTGTCTTTTTAAGAATTTGAATTAATGTTTTGTTTGTTGACTTAGACAAACCATTTCCTTATGGGTAATAGTTAGATGATTGTCCCATGATGATTCCCTATTCTCCACAAAAAATTGTAAACTTTGACATGATGAATATTGAGACATTATCTGTTATGAAATTTTCTAGTACACCAAGTCTGGACAATATAATTTCTTTTAAGAAAAAGATCAATTGTTATGAGTCAACATTTCTTAAAGCAACAACTTCTTTCCACTTGGTAAAATAATCAATTGCAATGAAAATATAAGAATGTCCTTCACATGACTTTGGATTTATTGGACCAATCACATCTTGGCCCCATTGTGAAAATGGTTTCTCTATTTTTATAGATTGTAATGGCATTTCATCTCTCTTCATTTTTCCTGAAAATGTTTGACATGGAAAAAAAAATTGAATTGTTTCATAACCATATTTAAATATAGTTTTCCAATAATAACTAGCCTGGATGATTTTTTGAGCAGTCACAACTGGAAAAAAATGTCCACCACAAACCTCACTACTAAATTCTTGAAGAATTTCTCTGGACTTTAAGAAATATAAACACCTTAATATAATCCCATAAAAATTCCTCCAGAAAATAACTCCTGAGACCAATATATATTGATTAGTTTTCATCTTCAAGGTTCTCCTTTCTTTGGAAGAAATTTTAGGGTGGAATTGGCCAGATTTCAGATAGAAAAAAACATCCTTTTAATATTTTGATGTTTCTAAACTTGTTCTTGGTAGTAAAACATCAAATGCATTTGGAGGAGAGATGCTCACATCTTAAATTCCATTCATGAATTTACACAGTCCCTACCCATTAATAAATTTCAAAGGTTTAATCTCCAAATCATATTCTTAAAGATTTGATAAAAAGTTTTCTCATCTACCCTCTTTGAGTTGTGGATTCATAAACATCTTTATTGGTGAATGTGGAACATAAGTAATGATGTGAGTTGACAAGATGTAGGTCCTGAAATGATCTATTTCTTTAACCATTTAAAGACGTTTCTTTTCAATTATTCAGTAATTTAGTTCATAATCATGCAAGGTGTTACTCATGAAGACAATTGGAAGTTCTTATTCTTTTTCATTTTTCTGAGTAAGGATGGAGACAATGGTTTCCTCTGAAGAAAACAAGGATAATATAAATTCTTTATAAATTCAAGGCTGGAAAGAACAGGGGAAGTAGTAATGGAATGTTTGATTTATGTGAAATCTTTTTGAATGTCTCGTGTCCAATCAAATTTCTGATCCTTATTCAATAGTTTTATTAATTGGATTGACAATTGTAGAATAATATGGAACAAACCTTCAATCAAAGTTTATTTTTCCAAAGAAATATTGTACTCATTTTCTTGATGTATGTGGATTTAGGTCATTTATTGCATTAAACCTCCTTGGATCAATGTATATTCCTTCTTTGATCACAATATGACCTAAGAGATTTTCTTCTAATATGGAAAACAAATAATTTTTGGGATTTGAAGTTATTCCATACATTTTACATCTTCCAAATACTTGTCATAGATGCTTGAGATGTCTTTCTCTTAGTTATTAATGAACTGTCAAATCATTTATGCCATAAATTTTCCAATTAGATCTTTGAAACCATGGTCCATCACTCTTTGGAATTTTTCACCTGCATTCTTTAATCCAAATGGAATTTAAATATAATTATACGTTCCCCATGGTGTTATGAATGTAATTTTTGGTCGGTTTTCCTCAACTACAAGAACTAGATTATATCCATAAAATCCATCCAACATAGACATCAATGCAGAACTCGTGACCTGCTACAACAAAATCTCCATATTGGGGAGTGGATAGTTGTATTTAATGCTTTCTCGATTGATATCTATGAAATAAACACAAAGACAAATTATATTACTACTACCAAGTCTTCTTTCTTACTACCATGGGATTTGAAATCCATTTCAAGTGTCTAATAGAAAAAACTATACCATATTTTTTCAAATTTTCTAGTTCTATCTTCACTAGAGGCTTTATCTTGGGATTCATCATTCTCAATTTTTGCTTAAAATGTTTTGATCCCTCTTTGAGTGGTATAACATGTTGTACGATAGATTTTTCATATTCTTTTAAATCATCATAACTCCAAGCAAAGATGTCCTGAAATTCTTTGAACAACTACGAACATTGGTCAATTTCTTCAGTGGTGCAACTAGTACCAAGATTTATATATTTTGGAGAATCAAGTGTACCAATGCTGACTTTTTGTGTCTCTTGAACCTTCCTAATAGATAGTTCTCCTTTTTAGTTTAGAATATTCATTTGATAATCTCTTATAAAAAGAGATTCCAAACTGACATAATTCTTAGGAGTGAGTACAAGATTCTAATCACAAATTTCCTTCTGAGGATCTTGGCTCTCTTATGAATCATCTAATAATATTGATTCATTATCAGTGAGGAAGTTTTCAATATGTTCATCATTTTCAAAAAATTCTCAATACTCTTGATTATCAGGTATTGAAGGTCGAAAAATTGTCTTGACATGAAAATTACTTTGATTTTGTAAATGATCTAATTTGAAAAGAGAAGCAACTACTGCTAGCGAATCAAGTTTTTGATTATTTTCTCAAAGGATGAAAGAGATATTGAAAGAGTTAAAATAATCCATGAGTTCAAATACTTTTCTTACATAATGTTTCAATTTTTCTTTCTTGATTGTATACTTTGTGATATGACTGATAACCAACTCTGAATCGCCAGTCACCGCGAAATTTTCTACTTTCATTTGAAGGGAAATAATCATTCCTTGAATACATGCTTCACATTCAGCTTCATTATTGGTACAAGGGAACTATAATCTGATAGCATATGGATAGATACCAAATTGAGGACTTTTAAAAAAAATGCTAACTCCATTTTCAAACTTAGAACAAGCACCATCAAATGACATTTTCCAAAAACCTTGGAAATCATTTTCTTCATCTTGCTTGAGCGAATTTATTTTTTATGCACTAAAAACAACANTGAACACCAATCTCTTCCCAAGACAACACCATATGGTAGAGTCAAATAAATCACTATTATAGTAAAGATTGTTGTAATATGAGGTGTTGCACTTACACATGCACATAAATATTTAATTTCTCCATAAGTTGGGACTTTTCTTGAATCAATGGCATTTATGTTTTATCCAGTTTCATAGTATTTTGTGCATTCCATTCCAAGAGCTTCCATCACTGATAGTGGCATGATATTGTTAGTGGCTCCACTATCCACCAAGCAATTGTGTAATGTGAAATCATGATTTTCTATTGATATATAAAATGGCGGGAATTTTCCCCTCGACCTTACTGATGTTATATTTTGTTGTTACCTTGTATTCATTGCGACTGCTTATATTCTTGAATTTGTATCATCCATTATTTTCAATAGATTTTCTCTTTGTTGGGGTATCTTGACTACCTCCATGAATGGTAAAGTAATTTGTATCTTAGTTAACTCATCAACTAGGTTATAATTCATTTGTAGTGGAGTCTTCATTTGATTAGCAATTGGTTGTTGTTTTGTTTTTTCTGGAGCATTTGATTTTTCTTTTTCTTTTTCAGGTTGTTCCCTTGTCTTGAATTTATTTACTTGTGTTCTAGTCTGAACAACATTGTCTTGTGAAAAATTAGGATCCTCTTGTTTATCAAAAATATAAAAATATGATGGACCTTCATCCATTTGACTCTAAAACTTCATCTTGGTTAACATATGTTCCTTGATCAAAATTTTCAAAGTTTTCTTCTTCTATGATTTCTTCTAGCACAACAACATTAGGATTTGTAACTCTAGGTGATATTGGTCTATGTTATTCAATTCTATAATTTCTTATTCTTTGATCGTGTAATGGAGTTATCATATTTTCATTTGGTGGAATAAGATTCTCACCCCTCTTGAGTCGAGTTATCTCATTTTGCATTTTTCTAATTGTTCTACTCATCTGAGCCATCTCTATTTTGTGTCTAATTTCTTGGGAAGCTCCACGATCATCTCTCGCATTAGGGGGAACACCTTGAAAATTTCCTCCACCAATTGCTCAATTTTCAGAACTTCTAGAAGTAGTTGGTCCTTGAGATGATATTGATAAATTGGTGATTTTTATTTGCACTTTTCTAGGAATAATCTCAGGATGAACATTGGTCTCTAACATGTATTCTTCCATTTCTAGTTCCTTTTGGATTGATTCATTCAAATGATTTATTTTTTAAGCTTTGATTACATAATTCACATTTGAAGGAATGGAATTCTTATAAAATATTAATATGGTAGGATCATTTGGGCGTTGGGCTTCTGGGATTTGATTCAATGTCTTAAAGAATTGTAAATTAAAGTCCCTTATTATTTCTCCTTTTTTGAGATGGATTTTGGTAAACCGAGTGAGAAGAGTATGATATGCAATAGGTGGTGCATACATAGTCATGAACATATTTTCTAAATCATCAAATGAACCAATTGATTGAGTTGGGAAGGAAAGATACCATTCATAGGATGGACCTATCAAAGTTTGCAGAAAGACTATGATCATTACATAATCATGTTCAATCAAATGAATATCAAAGACACTTAGAAATTGTTCCATATTTATTTTGGATCCATAATCCCCTCACATCAAAAGACAAGTAAAACTCGTTGAGGTAGGGTTGGCAATGAGTTTTATTCTCCATATAAATTAAGTGGGATGGGCCTAGCCCTTCTTCTTGGGTTTCTTTGTCTATCATTCCTTTCTCTTTCTTCATCAGGAATTGTTTTTCTTTATTCTTCTCGGTCACCCATGATTGGTATCTCACTTGTTTTAGATCTTGAACCTTGGGAAACTTCGTCAGTCACAAGATTCTTAATTTTACTTTTTGTTAATGGACCCTTATATGATTTCATATTTTCTTGTATTTTCAAATCTCTTCTTTGTCTTAGGGATATTTCTCTTTCTTCCTCTTGATAAAGAACTTCCCAAGTTCTTTCAAGTTCAACACGAATTCATGTTGTTGTAATCGTTGTGTCATACAACCGGTGCAAGATAATTCTTTGATCTCTGAATCCAATTCGTTTTTGCGGTTGGTTGGGTTTAGGTAGAGTTATTAATTTATGATCAATGAAACCAACCTTTTGTTTGGTTCCCCAATATGGTCACCAAAAATGTTGATCTAAAAGACTATCTTACGGTCTTTAAGTCAACCTCATGAGGATGAATCCTCATGTGTTTTTAATGAGGTGGTATTCCTCTATTTCAAATAACATACAAGAACATAAAAGGGCCTCAGAGAGGACCAAGATTATTCTTGAAATATATTTTACATGCATAGAATACTTGGGAAAGGATGAGGTATCTTGTAAAAACCAAATATTTACACTATGTTACAAGATTTATAAACCAAAGAGTATACAGTAAAATAGGATGACATTTACATCCCAACATTCATCAAAGTAGCACACAATATTCAACAAAAGGCAAAGGAAAGTATGGATCACATATAACAGAGAACTCTAAATGATCATTTCATTAAACACAACAAAGTTTTTGATAGAAACACATATTAAATCTCATTCTTAAATTCAAAGTATTGAGAAATCAATAATGTTAAGTCCCAAAATAGTTCTCTGGGAACCTCAAAAAACAATAGATGTCTTCAAATAAATAAAGAGTATTTTCTTAGGTTACAAATAAAATAAATTGCATTTTCCCTTCAAAGAGGACTCGGATGGGGCTCCCACAGACCATAAAATGAAAGAGAGACCTGGAAGACAAAAGAGAAACAATCAAGGGTCAACATAAGGTTTCACAGGTTACTGGGAACAGAAAAGGTGAAATGAAAAATGACTAAAAAAGAAAGATGACAAGGGAAAGAATAAGGTTGCTACTTGACTTAATGCAATGGATATCTTCAAACCTTTTACTTGCTTGTTGAGGCTTCCTTTGTAGATGGCAGTTGTAGTGCTGGAGGTGGCATAACCACTGTAATTGTTTCATGTTGATCTGTCTTGGTGATCTTAACTAAGGATTTTCTTAACCATTCTTTTATTTACTCCCTCATTGAAGAAATTGTTATTTTGTGCTTGGTTTTTATCTCAAATAGTTCATTCTCCATTTTTTTAAGTCAATACTTAATTGGTGCAACGTGTCCTCGATGTCATAATTCTTTTTAATGTATCAGACAAGTCACCTTTCAACCTCATCTTTGTAGAATTCTATTGATTCCATAAAATCACTCACCCATGCAAATTTTAATGCTTCAAGTTGATCCAATAGTTTATATTTAGACATAAGTATAGTATCCATTAATAAATTTGCATCGTCAATTTCCTTTGTAAGATCAACAAGTTTTAGAAAAAGGTCACATGTTTTGATTTTCACATATTCTAACTCAGACAACATTTCTCTTAAAATTTTAATCCTTTTCAACCAACAGAATTGATATGCTTCATTCATATACTATAGGGAAGGTTCTATTCTCTTATGTGGGTGTCACTTAGAATTGAAACTTTTGTTGCAAACAGTCCCTAGCCTCCTTGTAAAAACCTTCATCATCATCTTGAT
>JASDQU010263752.1:0-15464 GCA_032191745.1 Picea mariana | reverse complement strand
CCAAAGGTAGCTACAACTTCCAAATATAAAGGGAGGGATAAAACTCCAAGAGGAAGATACAATCCTCCAATATCAATAGAGGATTTAACTCTCCATCCTTTCCCCTTCCTTCCACCCAAGAATGTATGAGAGATAATAAAAATTTACATTAAATCATCACCATCAACCAACCATCACATAGAACCTGATAATGCTTCCTGAGACTTATTCAATTTATGCAATTCTTAAATTATTGGAATACTCTAATACTGTAGATAATATTACTCAATGTATTCTCTGAAACTTCTCCAAGTTTCACTCCTTGAATCCTCCACAAAAGGAAGTTATAGAGAGAATGGTAGACTTTGTTCAATTCTAGTTTATTCAGGAGACCGAACTTGTACAGAATGAACCGCGCTCAATATTTAACATCAGATTCTAAAACTCGCAAAAAAGAAACCAAATTCCGTACTCTTTCCAATGCAATTTTTCCCACTTCATTTGGATTCTCTATGAATACGTTATGATGGGTTTACTTGGAACACCTGTTTATTGACTAGCTTCAGGATTGGTCAAAAACCCTATCTTCCACAGAGTGTATCTTCGTAATTATAGTGAATAAAGAGATGGAGCTTTTACCATAGGTACCTTGATATGTCTTCTTGATACCATATCCATTTAACCATATGAACCATTCTAGAAAAAAATTTATAGTGAAAATGGTAAGATGACCAGAAAATAACATACCTTAGAACGCATCACCAAAAGACTTCATCCTCCCTTGAAATCTGGCCTTCTTTACTTCTGATTTTCATCTGAAATTTGAATTGTGTATCAAATGAATGTATAATGATATTTATTTATACCATTTATGTCACTTCCTTTTAACATTAGGGCTGACCTGACACTTTCTTATTTTGTAATTATGTTCTTTAATTATCTTCAGGGCCTACATGTACTTCCTTCTTCAATTCACTTTGTCATCTTCAAAAATTCATTTCTCCTCAGCCATGAGGATCCAGGTGACATGCCACATACCATTGGAAACAACATGATGTATAATATCCATCCATGGGTGTTGTATCTGCATGTGCATTGTCCTTCATGTCCAAATACCTTCATCAATCTTGTGGTCCAAAACCCATGACTAGGGTTGACATCAATGACAACAACCAATCTTCCAACAAATGCATTGTTTTGTGAATAATGGAATGTTTGTTCTCTTTTATTTTCATTTGAAGGATGAAGGTTGTAGGAAGAAATTGAACACCTATTTACATTATTTCTTTGTTTTCATTTCCAAATTGTGATTTTTTATATGTGTTTATTTTTCAAACTTGATTGTGATTCTATGCATGCCACCCAAGAAAATGATTCCTAAGTCACAAAAAAAAGAAAATGAATTAATGGAGGAAGAGGAGGCTCATGCATAAGAAATTATTGTTGAGCCTAAGAGGATGATTTTCTCATATACTACTAGTCACTTAGGGTTGGCCAATTTCACTAATTGGTCGAATTTTGTTTTCATATTTTCAAGTATGAAAATTACACTCCTTTTGTCATTCTAGTAGACCTAGTTAATTATGGTGATAATGATGAAGATGTGTAGTCCAATAAAATCTCACCTACATAATGAGTTTGCTAGGCCAATTGTTTTACCATGTGTAGAAATAATTTGATGGATCATTGAACATGTGAATTTAGAGGAAAGGAAAAGGGTGGAATCCTAATGAAGTAACTAAGTGACAATATGTGATTGAAGAAACTAAGAGGAAAGTTTTTATTGAAGAAACCAAGATACAAAAGGAAGCCAGTGAAAAATAGAACAAGAAAGACTAGTATCTAAACAAATGACTAAAAAAACGTTGCTACTAAAAATAAATTGGAAGAAGAAAAGAAAAAGTCACGGGAAGATGAACAGAGGGAAAGAGATAAGGCATGTAACATTCCCTAGCCTAGTTGAGGTCCATTACATGTGGAAAACTCATAAAAATTAAAATTTTCTACTAACTAATTTCTTGTAGCTGATCAACTACGAATTAAAATCATATTTAACTATCGTTTGGTACCATTAATTACTTGCATCTGCATCATGCTAAAATCACATGTGAATGCATCTAATAATTCATTGCAACAACATATAAATGAATCTTATACACAGAGTTCGTGCACAACAATTTAAATCATAAATACAACACATAAGCAGATAAAACATTTATCTTTTAATTTAGTTGTGCAACCAGCTGCTTGGGAAAAATGTTCCACCCAACCATAGACTTTTTGTTCCAAATCTCAACAACAAGTCACCCCCGAGCTGGGGCTAGAAATCCACAAAAAAGGGTGGTCTCTCACTTTCCACTCACAACCCACTAGTATTCTCCTACAACTATCCCGATTTTCCACCAACTCTCTTCCTCTCGACCTATCCAACCCAAGGAATGTACCCCTTCACTGATCTCAGTCCCATAGGAATCCCATTCATTTATAAGGATCTCTCTATGATCCGAAAAGATATTTTAATGACTATGGTTGAGTTTTAAAACATGTTTTTTTTAACCATTTAGGAATTTTATGAAAGAGGAAGAATTAATCATGAAACATAGCAGCCATCATAACATATACATATCTGAAAATAAGCATAAAGAAACAACAAAGTTGATAACGGAGTTTGGCAATCTTGCTTAAGTCTCCGGGCCTTTGTATCAATGGGTGAGGCTTTCTTATTTCTCTTCAAAGCTTAAAAAATACATCATAAAAGTGCCAAAAAGGATTACAAAATGTGATAGTTGTGTTCTACTAGATCTCAAGAACCCATCAAAATTGACGACACTGAAAACAGATGAACGAAACTCCCAGAAATGGCCTTCTCCCCTCAATGGCTCATTCTCATCATAAAATAAAAGTATTAAAAACAATACTTTTCAATTCTTAGAATTCCAAATAGATGGCTCCAATGGCTTCAAAATGTTAAAAAACTCCTAGCTAGGCTCTGTAGAATTCTTGCAGAAACCCCGATAGATCTAGAATTCTAGTTAAATTGAACACAAACAATTTGCTAATATCCAAGAGATGAGAGAAATTTTTTGCTCCATAAATCAGAGAATTATATTAATAAAAAAGGAATATATATGAGAAACCATCCTCAAAAATAAGAGAGGAGGTGAATATATAGAATTTCCAACATAGAAATTCTAGTAAAAAAAAAACTAGAACTAGCTAAAATAGGTGTCATAAGCTAAGGGAGACCACATAGTTCGACCTAGACCACTAAAGATACATGTCACACACTCATTAATGTCCACAAGAGCTAAGTGATGTGCATTATCTCACTTAAGCTCACTTAACTGACAAGAGAAGCAATTCCAACTCACTTAACTGACTCGAAATAGTAGTTACTAATAATAGTAATGGCAAAAATCATTAATTAAGGAATAAATCTCTCACTCAAAGAGGAGGTGCGCATTCCCTAATAATAGATGATTTTTTTCATGGGGGAGTTGGAATAAATCATGAATAAATCAAGAAAATCAAGAATAAATCAAGAAAATCAAGAAAAATTAAGAAATCAAGAACCGGGAGTTGAGTCTTGATCTAAAATTAGCAGTTTTCCCTAAAATCTAGGGATGAGGCGCCCTTCTTCTCTATGTGTCCAAATTAGGTGAAATAAAGTGTAAATGAATGTATTAACCAAGATCTAGGAGTCTAGGCTAGGTATAAACTAATGTAATTTAGGGATATGCTCCAACACCCACCCTTAAGCCTAACTATAATGACAAAAAATTTGAGTCCCGACAACTTGGCCATTTTAGGTACTCATTACATAAAAGAATTCCTCATGAAAAGAGGAAAGAGGGAAAACCTCATGGGAAAAAAACCCCCTCCCAAAAGAGGAAAAAAAATGTTGAGTGGCCAAAAGTGACCTACTCAGTTGTCTCCACCACTCCAAGCATAGCTCTCAGTTCTGAAAATTTCTTTTCATTGAAGGACTTGGTGAAGATGTCTACAACCTGCTGCTCTGTGGGGCAGTACTGCAATGAAATGACTCTGTCATGGATCAGCTCACGAATGTAATGCATGTGAATCTCGATGTGCTTGGTCCTCTGCCTCTGAACTGGATCAATCGATATCTGAATGGACCCCTTATTGTCACAAAATATGACAATCGAAAGTGGATACTGAATACCAAACTCGTAGAGAAACCCCTGCAACCAAACAACCTATGTAGCTACATTCACTGCACCTCTATACTCTGCCTCTACTATAGATAAAGGAATCGTGGATTGCTTCTTTCTAGACCAACATAATGGCCCTGAATCAAAGCTAAAAAAATAACCAGAGGTGGACTTGTAGTCTATACCATCACCATCCCAATCAGAAACTGTGTACCCAATCAGTGAAAGTGGGCAATCTGCAGCATAAAAGATACCAAAACTGGGAGTACCTTTCACATATCTAAGGATTCTCTTTGCATCTTTCCAGTGAAGCTCACGAGGCTCCTGCATATATCTGGAACAAACTCCTACTGCAAAAGAGATATCAGGTCGGGCGTGAGTAAGATACAACAAACTCCCAACCAACTGCCGATACAGTGTACTGTCCACCAAAGGTGTAGTACCCACATCCTCAAATCTAACCCCCGAAATAAAGGGAGATGATGTTGGCTTGCATTCTATCATCTGAAAGTGGACAAGTAGATCTGATGCATACTTAGACTGTGCCATATCGATCCCTAAAGTAGACTAAGAAACTTCAAGACCAAGAAAGTAGTGCAATAGTCCCAAATCTGTCATGGAAAATCGATCGTGCAATGTTGATTTTTCCGAATCAATAGCTGAAGTAAGGTTCCTTGTCATCAGTAAGTCATCTACATAAAGTACTATCAGAGAAAGGAAATCATCATGTTGCAGAAAATAGACATTCGGATCAGATTTGCATCGAATGAATCCAATGGAAAGCAGGAAAGAATCCATCTTTGCATACCAGGCTCTAGGAGCCTGTTTTAGGCCATACAAAGATTTCTTTAATATGAAAATGAGGGAAGAGTTATAAATGTATCCCTATGTATTCTCCTTATAGATATCCTCCTTGATATCTCCATGAAGAAATGCACTCTTCACATCCATGTGGTGAACTTCCCATCTGCGAGAAGCGACAATGGCCAAAACTAGTCGAATGGAGTCCATTTTTGCAACAAGTGCAAATGTCTCTATGTAGTCTATGCCATATACCTGTGAGTATCCTTTTGTGACTATTCGAGATTTTTACTTGCTGATCTCACCATCTGCAGCAATATTTGTTCGATATATCCATCGGCATCGAACAATCTTTCTTCCTTTCGGAAGTGGAACCAAGTCCCATGTGTTGTTTTCCATAAGAACAGAGTACTCTTCATCCATGGTAGCCTCCCAGAGTGGGGTTCCAACAGCCTCAGAGTGTGAATTTGGATATGAACCAAGTGAAATATAGAAATGTATGGGAAGAAAATTTTCTGTGGCAGCCAGGGCTTGAGGAGCCCTTAAAAACTGTGATCTAGTCCTTCTTGTATCTACAGGATCACCGACTAGTTCACCTGCATCTTGCAGGGTTTTCTCTGCCCAAGTTGGCAACTAAGTTGGAGAAGCCATGACCTTCTCCTCATCCTCTATTTCATATCTGAAAGGCTGCTCTGATGGCTGTTCTGAAGTGCTCAAAGAATTTTCTGACTCCTCCTCATCAGTGACAACAAGTGGTTCCTCGACAGGGTCTTCTGAAAAATCATGCAGTGATTCTTCTTCAAACTTCACACTTCGAGCTAGAATCAAATTTTCAGTGTGAGAGTCCAACAATATATATCCTTTGACACCTTTAGGATATCCAACAAATATGCATTCAACACTTTGAGGCTCGAAATCCTTCCTCTTATATGTCGGAATGTGAGCCCATGCTCATGAACCAAAAATATGAAAGTGCGACACTTTCGGTTTCTTACCGGTCCAACATTGAAAAGGAGTGGTGCCTTTGAGTGATTTGTGAGGAAATCAGTTATAAATTTATGATGAAAAATTAATAGCTTTATCCCATAGCTTGGGAGCTTATGATTTCGACTGTAGCATACAATTTTCCATCTCTTTTAAAGACCAGTTTTTCCTCTCCGCAACACCGTTCTGTTGTGGTGTATATGGAACTGTGTGTTGTAGTTGTATACCTGCATCAATAAAAAGTTGCTACACATATTTGTTGACATAATCCCCCCCATTATTAGTATGGAGTATCTTAATATTATTCCTAGACTCATTCTCAGCAAGTGCTTTAAATTCTATAAGGCATTCAAATACTTCCGATTTTAATTTCAAAAAAAATACCCAAGTAAAGCGAGAGAAATCATCCATGAAGGTGAGTACATATCGAGCCTTACTGATTGAAGGATATGGGAATGGGCCCATAATGTCACTGTGAATCATACCAAGAGGTGAAGAAGCTCTCTATTCCTTCCCTTTGTCAAATTTTTTCTCTAGATTCTTGCCAAGAATGCATCCTTGACATACACCGCTTGTGAATTTAATAGCTGGCAATCCTTCTACCATGTTTTCCTTGTTGAGTTGATGCAAGTACTTATAGTTTAGATGGAAAAATATTTCATGCCATAACCTACTGATATCATTATATTTTGATAGAAATACAGTGCTAATATATTTAAGAACAAAGTGGGAGAAGAAATACAAACAAGAACCGTGATCTACAATTCCATGTGCAAGCTGTGAGCCTGTGGAAATGTCGATAATCATTGCAGAGTCTAGAGTGAACTCCACCTTCCTTCCAGAACCGGAATGAGTGATCTGAGATATCGATAGAATATTTGCAGACAGAAAGGGAACATGAAGCACACTTTTTAAGCAGCCCCCTTCAAGATCAACAATTCCTTCTTCGCACACCTTTGCGGGTGTGGCATCTCCCAAGTAAATTGGGGATCTAGTGCTTTCTTCAATGGAGGAAAATTCATCTTTTGATGCAGCCATATGGTTCAATGCACCTGAATCAAGGATCCAATATGATGGATTGGATGTGACAGCCTTTAAAGCATGACCATCTCATGCTCTCCCTCTCATTCTATTATCATATTTCTTCTTTTCATTTTCGAGCACCATGAGATTGTGTTGCTGCAATTGCTTAGCCATCTCATCGATAGTATTCCTCATGCAATTTTCTTTGGGATGAAAACCTTTGGAAAAGTAGCTGAAAAGTGTTCTTTCCTTCTTCTTCTTCTTACCCTTAGGCTCATAATATTTATCTGAATATTGTGTGGATCTCTCCTTCTTCAATTCAAGAAATTTACCCCTTCCTTTTTTCTTGTCTTTTCCACTGCTCTTTGGAGCATTAGTAGCCGCAAGTTCTTGGTTCTTGGAACGCTTGATGGAACCCATTTGGAATAAATTATCTTGCTCTTGAGTCAATGCTGCAATGAAATCATTCAATGGAGGCATTTTCCATTTTTCCTGAGTCAATTTAGATGCTTGAAAAGATGACACAAATACAAAATATTCAGGGCTTAATTTCGAGAGAATTGAAAGGATGAGTTGTTCTTCCTCTTTCGTGACTCCACATGCATTAATTTCAACGAGGAGGGATTTGAACTTGGTGAATAATTCTTGCAGGTTGCTGAAATGAATTGGACTTAGGGATATGAGTTCATTCTCCAGTTGATGCACTCTCATTGCATCTTGCTTGCCGAATAGTCCTTTCAATGTGGTCCAGACCAGATCGGGAGTAGTGGCTCCACTAACATGAAAGATGAGATCTCTTAAAATTGATAGGCATATCAGCCCAATTTATTCATATAATTTATTTAAATACGTTATCTTCTCTGTTGCAGCAGTTGGTTCTTTCTCCGTTCCCATTGTTACCCGGTAAAGCCCTTTGCTTCGGAGGAGCAAAGAGATCTTTGTCTTCCATTCAAAGTAATTGAAAGGATTTAGAATGAGTTTTGTGGGCTGAAAGAGATGATCCATTTCTGCTTGCTGCACCTCTTGATGATCTATACCTGCAAATAAAACTGTGTACAATCCACTAGATTCAATCTAGCTCTGATACCATGTAGAATTCCCGCAGAAACCCCGATAGATCTAGAATTCTAGTTAAATTGAACACAAATAATTTGCTGATATTCAAGATATGAGAGAATTTTTTGCTCCATAAATTAGAGAATTATATTAATAAAAAATGAATATAAATGAGAAACCATCCTCAAAAAGAAGAGAGGAGGTGAATATATAGAATTTCCAACATAGAAATTCTAGTAAAAAAAAAACTAGAAATAGCTAAAATAGGTGTCATAAGCTAAGGGAGACCACATAGTTTGACCTAGACCACTAAAGATACATGTCACACACTCATTAATGTCCATAAGAGTTAATTGATGTGCATTATCTCACTTAATCTCACTTAACTGACAAGAGAAGCAGTTCCAACTCACTTAACTGACCCGAAATAGTAGTTACTAATAATAGTAACGGCAAAAATCATTAATTAAGGAATAAATCTCTCAATCAAAGAGGTTGTGCACATTATCTAATAATAGATGAATTTTTGCATAGGGGAGTTGGAATAAATCATGAATAAATCAAGAAAATCAAGAATAAATCGAGAAAATCAAGAAAAATCAAGAAAATCAAGAACCAGGAGTTGAGTCTTGATCTAAAATGAGCAGTTTTCCCTAAAATCTAGGGATGAGGCGCCCTTCTTCTCTATGTGTCCAAATTAGGTGAAATAAAGTGTAAATGAATGTATTAACCAATATCTATGAGTCTAGGCTAGGTATAAACTAATGTAAGTTAGGGATATGCTCCAAGCTCTTCCTGCACCTTGATTGGCCAAAAATTGAAGAAAATACACTCCTAGGAGTTTTACCCAATAACTTGCAGTCCTTTGTTCTACAAAATGCACCTACATGCCTCTGAACCCAGCTCTGTGTTCTCTCCCATTTAAAAAAATTGGCATGCGCACCATTCTGAAACTCAGATGATTTTGTCGCACTGATTAGGTGCTGATACCCTTTCCTTGTCGGAGGACTAGGTCGTATGGCCCATGTGTCCAAGCGTCGGTCTAACAGTCTGCACCCGCCAGCTAGCCCCCTCTGTTGCCACACTGTTGTTCATATGCACTGGCCATATGGCCATGTCCTATTGTTATAGCACATAAAATAGTTATACCCCCTAACCGTTAGCTCCTGGTTACGTGCCCTGGTCGGCGGGCTAGCCCGACTGACTGATGCTAACCCCACACCTCGCACCAAATGTAGAGCATCCAGGTCATATGGTATATTCTTGTGATAAGGGAATAGGCTCATAAAAAATGTGCTTGCCAATGTATAAAGGAGTGGGGTCATATGAGTTGCTCATGTGGAATCACACCGGGGGCTAGGGCCTAGCCCCAACCCTTTACTCTGCCATCTGATCCAAAATATCAATTTAAATATTTAGTTTAAACCATATGATATAAGCACCAAAGTGGACAGGCTAGTAGCCTGACCCTGCCAAGTTGCTCCCCTCCTGCCCAGAGGTCGCAGGTTCGACTCCCCTTGAGTCACAAAATTTTTCCAACACATCCAACAGAGGGGTTCCACGTGGCAACCCAATACTGGTCCATGTGGCACCATGCTATTCGCCATCAAAAAGTCATGTGTCAAGAGATAAATCGACCACGTGTCTGCTTAGTCAGCATGCCCATGTACCTACCATGTTAGCCCATTCCACGTGTCACAAAATGACTCATCCACATCTACTCCACGTACCCAGTCAGAGCACCTATCCATGGTAGCATGCCAACTCACTGCCACATCACTGTACGGATTGTACAATCAACAAAATTTTTCCTGTTTGGAAAAACAAACAGATCACGATATATTTCTCATACGGTCTCCTTTTGAGTCCGTTCAAGTTGCATTGGGTTCGTATCGACAATACCTACGCACACATCTGTTTTGAAGTGATTCTAAGAACTTTGATTTTTAGGCCTTCTTGGACCCATTTTGGCTCCTCGATTGATTTTGGATCACACCTCCCCACTAAATACCTTTTGGTCCTCCAAAAGATTACAAAATTGATTGTTACACATTATTTTGGTCACTATGGTGGTGTCTCTACAGTTATGTGTTCAGGCCCTCATAAGGACTTTTTGCCTAAGAAAAGTGACTATTGTCTTCTTCCACAAAACATGTTTTTAAGATGAGTTCACATCCTGACTATGTTGTAGGGTGCGAGAATCTTGATTCTCGCAGGAAATCTATACCTATCCTGCGAGGTGTTCGCAGTCTACTCTATAGGTAGGGTGCGAACCTATTTTAAAGCTTAAAAGGAAGAGGAAGTTGTGAAGGTTATAGAAGAGGATCTTCTATAAAATGAGTTGGAATTCGCATGGCTGGCATCCTACTGACTTCTTAGATTTAGTGGGATCATCCTCATCCCTTTAACCATCTCTCCTTCTCCTATATAATGAAGGTTTTCTCAAGGAAGAGGTTAAGCAAGATTGAATGGAGAATTGATGAAAGAATTGTGTGAGGAACCCTATTTGAATTGATGCTTGAGGCCTCCATTTGTCCATCAAGCCATACAGGATCTTCTTCATGCAAGTGTAGAACAATTATGTGTGTTGGAACCAAGGACCCCTGAAAGGAAGCTTGCGACATCAAGGTGATCTGGTTGTATCTTCTACTTTCATTTAATACAATACAGTGGCATGTCCCTTTCCCATAAAATCACTCTTATTTTATCACATAACTCCTTGATCATATGCATAGGTTGTCATTGAATATACTTTGCTATATTCACCTCGGTTGGTTTGTGTTGTCTTGGACTTGATCTCACAAGAGCACCGAAGCAAAGTAGGAACAAAAAATACCTAAGGAAGCGATATAAAGGTATGTCACTCATTCTTTTTTGGTAGTAGATTCGATGATTACAACTTAGGGAAAGAGTCATCATGTCCTGTTTTGTTCTAGATCCAGGTGGATCTAGGGAGATCTATTAGTGTCTGCATATACCAATTTATCCTATAACAAAATTGATGAATCCACTGGGGAAACAACTCATTTTTATGGTTTTTTGTTGGCCATTTTCTCTTGGTCTACTTTCTTCATTTTCAACCCGTCTCTAAGTCTGTAGGAGACCCTTATAGACTCTCTGGACCTAGAAGTTCACTCAAAAATTTTGTCCCTTTTCCAAATTTTCATAATTTACAAACCTTCTCTCACTGGACCTCTTTGTAGCCTGCGAGAACTTTTCATTTTCGCACCCCACTGTTCAGTTCAGTGCGACATTCTCACACCCTGCCAGTGTCTAGACTGTGAGAATGCCTCATTCTCGCACTGTGCTCTACTACTAGGCTACGAACCCATTTGTAAAAGTTTTGGATCAGGTCTTCTTGTTCTTTTTGATGCCCATATTTGTTTGTTCATCTGGGAAGAACTTCTTTTGCCATTGTTTGACTATTTCTTGACTTCAAATCTTGCGATTGATTAGTTTTCGGAGATCGAAAACTCTTCTTCATCATTTTTTCCTAGTTTTTACTTCTTGGCCTTTTACCAATGAGGGTATAATCTCAGATTCTGAGATTTGAGTTCTTATTTGGTCATAAGTCTTTGATCAGATTAAAAGTTGGGATTATTATTTTCATGTTGCTTGATTCTAGGAAAATTTCTTTGTCTGTATACATTTGAAGAAACTTTTTCTTGTCGATTTTTATTTTTATCTCCATTGAAAGATTTGATTTGGGCATTTATTCAGTATTGTTTTTTATTTGGTTGCTTACTCTTTCTTAGCTCCATCCCTATTTTTGGCTTCTAAAAAAAAAAAATTTAAAGTCTTGTTCTTTTAAGAAATCATTCAGAAAATATTGGCATTAAAAGAGAATGAATAGTGAATTTACATTATCCATGATTGTTTGGTACTACATTTGAAAAGAGAATTGTACATCGTAGTTTGCATTGTTCTAGAAAAACTCCATTCTCCCTGCTATAGATAGAATTCATCGAACACAAGTTTGTATCATTCATTTCTATTTATGCAAATTTGGGTCTAAGTCTTACACAACACTGGTTTCATTTCCTCCTCCCTCTTGAGTAACTATAGCCTTTAATAATACAGCACAATTTTAAAATACAACTAGTAACGTTTTCTAGGGCTCTTTTACACAAACATTAGCTAGGCTAGAGCTTTGGAATAGGCTGTAAGACACACTCTCCAAAGCAAAAAACACACAATAGTATCTTTTGATAGGGAGTGTCAAATTCCATTTGCATCATTTTGTCCTGGGAAGCCCTTCTCACACAAGGGTTAAACCTGAGGTCCCATTGAGATTGATAGAGTTACTCACCCTGCTTTGTTGATCTCAGTGTAGCGATTGCATGTATTACGGGGGTCACTTGAAGGTATACCCACAATGATGAGTGGAAGCCTCTCAAGTATATTTCGTGCTAGATACCCTGCCCTTGCATGTGGATCAGACTGTCGACTATTTCCCCAGGCATCATTGTTGTTTATGGTAACCTTAGTATCCTATCTTCTTAGAGTCTTACACAAGGTGAATGTGGAGGGGTAAGTCTTCATGGTACCTGGAATTGACGTTGGCTAGACTCACTCGGGCTCCTTGGAGGGTATACCCATGATTATGTGTGGGATATTTCACCAGGGTGTAAGTCCATTAAGCAGGTCGTCAACGTAACTTTTCCACCCTAAACCATCCCCTTCTTGTCTCGTCTTCACGACGTTGGATTTCATCACCAACTAGTGACTTCGGAATTGGAAGCTCTTGTTTGCTTGGTTTTGATTCCTAGATTTTACTAGTGCATGCTATTTTTTTACCTAAGTTGGCCATAGAATTTCTTTTGTAAGATTTTAACACGATCACGATTGACCCTCCACACCATTCACATAGAATGCAAGGCCTACCCCCAGAAGATCTAGAAGGTTCTCAACCCTTGCCTACCAACTCACCGGAGGTCTCTCATCAACAGAGTGAAGTCCAAGATGTTGCCACTCCACAAGTGGAAAGAACTAACTCTTTAGAACAATTTTTAATTACCAATTCTCGAGAGGACTTTCGACTTCCTCCCGACTCTGTGAGACGTATTGTTCAAGTGAATTCTTCTGGAGAAATAGTTGTTGAGTCTTCTGGATTACCAACCAGACCTTTCACAGGACCTGAGGGTCAAGATCCTTTTTAGACTACTGTAATTTTTAGACGGGATCTCTTTTGCTCGGGAGTAGGTGTCAATATCACCGTCACACCTAAGCTGCCCGAAACATCTGATCCAGATGCAATACCTTTTACTACTACCTATTCTTTTCCTGGTTCAGACGCTCCGCTAGTTGACCACATCTCAACTATCCCCCTACAAATGGTCTATTACACAATGGTCCCAGATACTATGATTCCTCACACTGGGATTATGATGGCTACCCAAGTTCCCATTGGCATGTTGCTTTCGCCTAGATTCACCCCAACACTTCCCCCAGGATATCATGCGTTGAATGCTTCTATTCCCACTCCTACACAAATCCCATCTAGGACTCTTGGCATTTCCAATCCTTTTGGGCACCATCTCATTTCTAGTTTCATTCCAACACTTCCTCAAATCCCTTTCAGAGGACCTCTTCCATCCCCTACCGGAGGTACCAACCCCAAGATTACCAGATTCTTTCACACTTAATTACCAGATTCTTGTTGGTGGACAATTTCACCAAGGAGGCCAAACCCAATCCCCTTTTGTAGGAAAAATACCAATTGGGATGCAACCCCCGATTGGAGGGAAACCCCCACCTACCCCACCCTATGGACAAAACATACCTCCATCCTTGGCCCAGTATTGGAACTAGCTTATCCAAAACAATCCTCACTCGACTGGGGGGCAATAGCCTCAAGCTAGCTCCTTCATACCCCCTAGTATAGGCCAACCATATCCAAGTACATCCAATCCTATTTGGGGCTCGAACACTCAACCCCACGCCCCTGTTCAAGGGAACAACCCCAACCAATACAACCCTATAAATTACTTGCCTCCACACCAACAATCGAATCTGCCCAGATCTTCGCATTATATGCAAACTGCTTATGGTCCTACTGGTATACCTACAGGGCTCCCTCGCCTAAGTCACCAGTACCCACACGTGAATAGACAATTACCCTTCTTAGCCACCCTGGACCTCCCTGATCTGTCGAGAATTTTAAATGATCTGGTTTGTCACTCTCCTCAATGGCCCGCGATACCGGCCAAAATATCATCCGACATACCTAAATTCAATGGTAAACCAGGAGAGGACCCAAACAATCATGTAATGAATTTTCACCTTTGGTGTTCATCCAACTCTTTGATGGATGAATATATTCATTTACATCTTTTTCAACGAACTCTCATAGGTTCCGTCGTGAAGTGGTATATAGAATTACCACGAGGCTTCTTCATAGAATTCAACACCCTCGCTATGGATTTCCTCACCCACTACCAGTTACCGATCCGTTACGAAATGGGAACCAAAATTTTGAGTTCTTTCAAACAAACCAAAGCCACTCATATCTCTGATCATATTCATGAGTGGCAATGGAGACGACGTCTCATCAAACTCGAACTTCCTGATCAGTTACTGGCAGAGTGGTTCATGAAATCATTTGTGAATGGCATCGATCGTGACATCTCCATGGGTGAAGTTATAACATAATAATAGGTGATCAGTTGTGCTCAATACCTCGACCTCATTTACTCACAAATGGGTACTCTTTGCGACTTACTCCCTGACGCACCTCATCCTTCTACTACTCCTACTTCAACTAGTCCTACTGCTTCTCATGTAGCTGACAGTGTGATTGGCACTTTCCATGCCCAATCCCATTTCGTACAAACCTCTAGCAACAAACCCAAATCCATTGCTTCTAATGTTCAAAATTCTCTGTCTCCTACCTCTCCCACCGGCAATACTTCTGAGGTGAACTCTGTTCAATCTACCCCCACCGGAAAAAATAAATCCAAAAAAGGGAAGGGTAAGAACAAGGAGGATAAAAATAATTCACAATATGAGAAGACCAAAACACAACCTGTTGATGATAAGGATAAGCGCAAACCCCAATACCCTTGTCTTATCTGTGGTGATGATCACTACACTAAGGATTGTCCAAGATGAGCCGAGGTTACTAAGTTCCTTAAAGGCACCTCGAAACCGCCTACTCCGTCCGTGTTGTCACAACCCTTCCCTTCTCAACAATAGGCCTAATTGGTCATTCATGACCAACCTTCCCCCTCCACTACATCCTATGTCTTAATGTGTACAGGTGATTCAAAGAAGAATGACATCACACTGAGCACTCAAGCCAAAGATTATTCTTCCTCCAAAGAGAAGGTTGATGAAATACCTCCTTCATTGGTCCAACCATCTCCCACAACTCCACCTACCAATGGTCCTCTTCATCTTGAATGACCGAGCCTAGATACAGTTCTTCACCCTCCCCCAAAGGGTGTTGTC
>JASDQU010263747.1:0-14526 GCA_032191745.1 Picea mariana | reverse complement strand
AGTTTAACATTATCGTGGGACATTATGATTGGGATGCATGTAAGAAAGAGACTTCACGAGGTAAAGCGAGGTAAATTTACTCCGGAGAGTGCGTGTAGATGATTTGACACCATCGACTTAATGAATTTTGTTGGCTCGATAATGTGTACATATGTTTGAATAAGTTTGCATATTTTACGTCACATATGCGAATCATTGTTATTTTTTTATACATGATGGAAGGAGACGTCCATTTGATATTGAGTTGCCAAACTCTATAACGTGCTTTATGTGTTTATGCTATAAAGTGGCGGACACACAGTAAGTTTATACAGCGACAGCGGTGCCAAATTAAATTTGGCAGACCATATTTCAAAGTTGATGATGAAAAAATGATGCAACTCATTTGGCAGACCATATTTCAAAGTTTATGATGAAAAAATGATGCAACTCACCTTGACTTTTTAATTTAATTTACTGTGCATGTGATTATTCCGTGACTTATTATCAAAGGTAACCAACGGTTTTTGCATCACGTGAACCTTGAAAAGCTTGCCTCCCTTTAACATATGTAGTTATAACTTTTTCTGGTCTCACCTTAAAATCTGTAGTAGTTGTAGCTTTTTCTTCACTTGTGCTTTTTAAAGTATTTATTGGATCTGGTTATGAAGTCATGGCTTTCTCATGAATACTTGAGGAATTTTAGGGTGAATCTGGTTGTGGTTAGGAAGTCATGGCTTTTTCATGAATGCATTGAGGAATTTGAGAGTGAATTTTCTTATAATGACTCTCTCCGTGTTAAAATATTGTTTTGCAATTTTTTTTAGATGAAATTTTCGCTGTAGAATTTTAATATTGTGGTTCCACTTTATTATATTTTTTGGGTTGGTTTCAATGGTAAACAATATGCATTCAGCACCAGAGTATTTAATGTTCTACAAGTTGTCTGATTTGAAGGTGTATTAGATTTAATAGTATATATTTCAGCATATAGAATATTAAATGCTATGTTGCTTGATGTATATTAATACATATAGATAGACAATCTTGATATCCTTTACTTTCCAACTTTGAATTCAAGTTTTTGCTTATTATTTTTGCGAAAAACCACATAATTCATTATAACCTTTCATTTTTTTTTTTAAATGATCATTAACATGCTATGTATTTTGTAAAAAACCATAACACATCCCCATAATTTATGTTGATACCATTAATATGCTATGTTTTAATTTGTGCATTCATAATTTATTCTGTCAACAAAATTTATGTTAATGAACATTAATATGCTTATGCTATGTCACTCCATGCCTCTAACATACCTGCAAATTAAAGTCAAAACCACCTAATATTTAAGTGGTATGACATTTCACTATTAAATAGTCATTATGATAGTAGGTGGTTTTGACTTTAATTTGCAGGTATGTCAGAGGCATGGAGTGACATAGCATAAGCATAGATTGTTGAAGTTTGAAACCATTTTTGTTGGGGTCTTACTTATTTGTTTTAATTACACGACTTGTACCCACGTAGAATTTACATGTTTTGGCGTTTAAATTATTTTAGATAGATTTATTATTTTTTATTAATTTTAAATTTTAAATTTATAAAATATTATAAAAATATTATTTAAATTAGCTATTTGGAGGTGTTTATAAATATTATAGATGTTTAACTTTATAATTATAATTTATAATTAAAAGTAGAAAAACATTGTTACATTGAATATACTAATTTTTTAATATATTATAATCTGTAACAATTACAAATCAAAATATACTATACTTTCAAACTCCTACATACATTATAATCTATAACAAGTACAACTCAAAACATATTATACTTTTAAGTTCCTATGATTATTGAAACAATCACCTTTGAACCCATGGTGGCTTTGATACAAACACCCCAACACAATTAAACTCTTACACACCTCGAGCCATAACTAGCGTGACCCTTTAGATACTATTCCCTCTAACCTCGAACACAATCACCTACTAATACACTATGACTCCCAACTATTATGACCTTGGTCACACTACAACCACTTACAAACAAACCCTCTAACACACTATAATCCCTAGTCACTATGACTCCAAACAAAGTGTGATTCTTAACAAATTAACCCATTAACACACCTTGATCTCTACGAAAATGACCTTGGACACACTATATTCTCTTTACGAATATCACCTTTGACATATCATCTTCAAATATTTTTTTTTTCATGTAACTATGCATGGGAAACCTTTGAAGACTTCACTATCATTGACGGGTGGTAACTAGGGTAAACCATTAGTGTAGACCATAGTACACCAAACCTAGCAAGGGACATTGGTTAATAACATATAGGACTTGACCTTTAGATCTCTTGTTTACAATTGACAACACCCAACCAGTTAAGCCAACCCATTGAGCTTGTCATCTCGCAATACACTATGACCTTTAAACACATAACCTTTTAGTAGAATGAGACCCCTACGTACTATAACTCCAATAAGACTATACCTCCTAGCCCTTGTGTTCTTTGATATAGCCACAATGGGACACCTAAGTTTGGAACCTATAAAAGTTATAAAAGTGGGTGGTTGCACAAGAGCTCTCATGGGTAAAATAAAAGGCCATACAAACTGAGATATCAAATAGCCTCGTCTTTTAATTAGATAAGCTACATTTCTTTTTACATGGATTTGTTTTGATGTAGAGATCACTTAACGTGGAGGGAGTAGATGTGATGTTTACCCATTAATTTATTCTTCTTCAATGGATAGATCACGAAGAGGTTTTGCAGCCATACTTATGATTGTATTTGCGATTTCATAGTTTTCTTTCTTAAAAAAAACTATTTAATTAGGGACAACGTGAACCTTTTGCATGGAATCTTCAATTGGACTAGTTTGAATAATCAAAATATTGTTAATTATGGACTATACTATATTGTTGAGGGTGAAGGATAGGCTCAAGTTGCATGTATCTCAATGCTTTATAGGTTGTGTCATGCATTATCCATATGGTGCAACCTGTAAGGTGGTACCCCAATGTCATATAGGGGGTGTTGTCCATTATGCACATCGCAGCTTGTAAGGTACCCCAACATCATATAGGGGCTGATGTGCCTTATGCACATCACAAAACGTCATATAGGGGGCCTTGCACATTATGCATGATGCAACTTATAAGGCGTTATAATGTAAGATGCAACCTATAAATAAGGCGTTGGCTAGTTGTTCTATGAAATGGCTTTTTTTGTCAGAATCCAACGATATAAATTTACATGAATCACTATTTTTTGTTGTTCAGAATCCATTTCTGAATGCAGATATGGATTCAACATGTTGAAAAACTCCCATGGCACTCGGATTTTACAGAAATAATCACTTAAATCTTCGAATCCAACAATTTCTCACCGGATTTTGGGCAAATATCCTAGAAAAAATCTTCATTTTGTAGAATCTTTAGCCTACAGCTATAAATAATGCATGATGCAACTTGTAAGGCATTATGCATGGCATGCCACAACTTGTAAGGTGTTCTAATGCACGATGATGATACACAATGCAACTTGTAAGGCATTTTAATGCGTGATGCAACTAGTAAATAATGCACAACATTACTTGTAAGGTCTTATGCATGGTATGGCACAACTTATAAGGTGTTCTGATGCATGATGCATATTGTAAGGCCTTAGACCCTGGTGTACCATGTAAGGTGTTTGGTAGCTCGATGCAACTTGTAAGGCATTAGGGCACAATGCAACTTGTAAGGAATTAGAGCACAATGCAACTTGTAGGTGTTGGTATGACACAACTTATAGGTGTTGGTATAATACACCTTGCGAGGTGTCGGGGTACCTGGGTGCAACTTGTAAGGCATTGGGGTACATGCTTTACAAGGAGCACCAGGGTACCCCAATGCCTTACATGGTGTACAGAGGTACCCTAATGTGTTATAGGTTTTGTTGTACCCCAATGCCTCACAAGTTGCACTGTACCCCAACGCCTTACATGATGCATTGGGGGTACCCCAATGCCTTACACGGTGCACTGAGGTACCCTAATGTGTTATAGGTTGTGTCATACCCCAATGCCTCACAAGTTGCACTGTACCTCAACACCTTACATGATGCATTGGGGGTACCCCAACGCCTTATAGGTTGTGTCATACCCTAATGCCTAATAGGGTGCATTGAGGTACCCCAATGTTTGATCCCAATGCATTACATATTGTGTTGTGCATTATGCAGTGCACAACTTGTAAGGGAATGGTGTAATGTCCCCCACCTCTTGATGAAGAGGTTTGGAGAGACTCAATAGTCTAGTCATCCCCACTAGACTATAGTCTCATGCAACATGGGGAAAAGCAAGCTAAACTCAATGTTATAATATGAAGTTGACTTGAAAAGGTAAAAAGTAACTCACTGAAGAATTAGAACACTTGAGGTTGAGTTAGGAGTTGAACCTAAGGGTTAACTAACTCAACAGAGGATTATAATGGAGGTATAAAGGAAAGCCTAGGGCACACCTCTCACTCATCTTGGATTATTATTGGAAAATTGCTTTGGGCTCTTGAGCACATAGTTTTGAAGGTTTTGAGAATACAAACCCTAGAGAACAATTCGGTGGTGAAAGATTCCACCTATCTTGTTCCAATCTTGGTCTTGGGGATGAAATACTCCACCCACACCATTCTACAACAGTGACAGGTCTCAATACTCATCCAAGACATCTACAGGTCATACCCTTGAGGGTTTTCAGCAGGGGGCGCACCATTCATTGAGGGAAGTTCGATCCATGAGATTGGCAGGGATTTTGGACATTCTAGCACTAGGGTTTTTCTTGCAGGGCATCAATCATCAGTTCTAGTGCATTTGGAGAGGGTTACTCTTGTTGGATGATTTCCTAGAGCATTAACACGATTTGGAGAGAAGGAGGACGCTATTGTGATTCATATCTACTTAGTTTGGAGGGGTTATACTTCAAATCTGACCCTGAGACTTCACCTAGTGATTTGTAGTGTCCTAATCTATCTTTCTATCAAGTTTCAGGGCATTTGGAGGTCTCCTTCATCAGGGCCGAATTATTGGGCATTGAGAGGATTCAGGAGGGCGCAACTTCACTTGAGGATTCAACATTTGGAGGAGCATCTCTTGGCATTTCGGCCTAAGACTTCAGGAGGGGAGTTCTATCACCCCGATCTATCATTTTACCGAGTTTGGAGTCATTTGGAGACTTCCTTCAGCTGGGCCGAAATATTGGGTCTTCTCAGCTCTGCAGGAAGACATGCCATCAACTAGGGGGGTTTGGACTTGACCCTAGTTCTTCTTGTATTGGTCTTCATTGTGTATCCAACGTTTGGAGGCTTGCATCTTCTTATCGGGAGCATTTTGTAGTAGCTCATATCTTTTCTATTGGAGCTATTTGATGTTATTCCAAATCTGCATTCTTATTGTATCAGGTTCTTGTTTATTATATCAATAAAGGTCAGATCTATGATGTTTGGTTCCATATCTTGTGTTATCTTGTATCTCCATTTTTTATCTTCAGATCTAGGTTTAATAACTAAACTATAAACCCTAAGACCGAATTCAGAAGTAAACCTGCAAGCAAACACACACACATCAGTTAAACAATGAGCAACTAGTGTTCCAAGCGAAAAAATTGGCTTGGGAACATTACAGTGGTATCAGAGCGTTGATCCTCCCATCCTGTGAGGGTTAGCGCATGCAGAAGTTCAGTGGCATTTATATGGGCAGAAGAAGGAAGCAGACAGGTGAGGCAGAGGCCGAAATGGAAGGGTTAGGTGAGGACAGTGAGCCACAAATGCTAGCAGGGATTGCTAGGGACTTGCAACGTTCCATAGAGTTGTCACAGAGTGACCTTGTAAATCACTTGCAGGAAAACCAGGAGACAACACGTAGGGGACAGGCCGAGATATCAGAGACCTTGAGGAAGGTAAGTGACAACCAAGAGTTGATATCAAAGCTTCTGATGTAGATGACTCATGGAGGAAAGGGTCTGAAAACTTATGCCAACAGAGAAGCTAGTGGATCTCATGGAGGGTATAAATATCAACAAGATCATGTTCCCTATTATCATACTGAAGGGGTAGAGCCATGGAGGAAGTGCACCACAGGGACATACACACAACAAGACCACTCATAGACCCTATCTACCTTCGTTTTTGGATGAACAAACACAACCAGAATTCCAAGACGAAATGGAGGACAGTTTTGCACAGTTTGTCAGGGAATATAACTCACTAAGCCATACAGTCCAAAGACAGATGACATTGGATCAGTATTGTGAGTTCAAACTCAGGGACAAACCTAGGCCATACCATAGGAGCAACTATGAGTTAGAGCTCAGGGCTGGAAAAATGGAGATTCCCTATTTTGATGGGTCTCCCAAGATGATTGCACATGCGTGGGTGCAAAAACTGGATACTTACCTGCAGCTTAATCCCATGAGGGAGATGGATGCCATTAAGTTTTTCACTATGTACTTGGAAGGAAAGGCTCATGACTGGTGGTACCATGGGTTATCTACACTTGGCCACAATCAGATAGTGACATACACATAGTTTACACAGAGGCTCATTGACATGTTTGACCAGGGGGATCCATAACTCCATTTCAGGGAACTCACACAACTCAGACAGCCATGATCACTTGAAGTGTATATTGAGGAGTTTCAGAGGATAACAATCATGGTACAGGACGTGTCGCAGTCAAGACTTGTGATACTTTTCACAAAGGGGTTGATCAAACCCTTAAAGGGTTGGGTTAAGGCCTTCAAGCCTACCAACTTGCAGGATGCTATATGGAGGACGAGAGATCTAGACCCAACAACGAAATCTAAGTTTTTTCCTAGACCACCTCTAAACACTGGGGGAAGAGACCAAAGACCTCCAATGAATCGACGAGGAAGAGACCCAAGGGGGTTTGACAGGGGGAGAGGTAGGATGGATGAGAACACAAGGAGGGAACTAAGAAGAAAACAACTATTCTATACATGCAAAGAACCTTGGGATCACAAGTGCATGGGCAGAGGTAAGGACCACTACATTGAGGTTACTTCAGACAATGAAGAGGATGAAGATTTCGGCCACCTGCAAAATATAGAAGAAGAGACCTCCGAAACTGCTGAAGAAGAAGGTCCAGGTCACGACATGACAACAAAAGAGAAGGCTACGTTAGCATCCATCAGTGGGGTACCCAAGTACAACACCTTCAGGATGAGAGGGGTACTACAGGGACATAAGGTTTCGGTTCTCATTGATGGGGGTGCTTCTCACAACTTCATTGATTCAACACCGCTACAGAGGAGGCACATCCCCACAGTTGAATTTGAAGGATTCAAGGTGGAGGTAGCAGGAGGAAGCACCATGCTCTGTAATAGGTATATTCCAGGGATGAAGCTTACACTGGGTAGACATGACTTAGCACATGACTTCTATGTGATGGACCTCCCAGATACAAACATCATCCTTGGAGTTCAGTGGCTCAACACGTTGGGACCTATCACCACCAACTATAAGACTATGTAGATGTATTTCACAGAGGAGAGTGGGAAAAAGATAGTGCTCAGGGGCATGTTTGGAAACACATCCATAGTAGTTACAACAAAGCTTATGGAGGCCATTTTCAGAAGAGAGGAGATTGTATATGTTGTTGAGTGTAGGATTTCGATACATGTGGACAAGAAAGGAAAGGTTCACTATGCACTAGAGATTTCGAGAATCATCGACAAACATAGCAAGGTGTTTGGACCCATGCCACCAGGAGTACCACCAGATAGGGGATTTGAGCATATAATAGAATTGGAAGAGGGAGCAAAACCAGTCATTACCACTCCTTACAGACACCCAAAGAAGTACAAAGATGAGATAGAAAAGACCATCAAAGAAATGTTATACATGGGTCACGTTAGACCAAGTTCCAGTCCTTTTGCATCTTCAGTGGTACTAGTAAAGAAGAAGGATGGAACCATGCACATGTGCATTGATTTTAGGGCATTGAACAAGAAAACTATTAAGAATAGGTACCCCATTCCGAGGATTGATGAGCTATTGGATGAGCTCCATGGGGCTGTTTACTTCACCAAGATTGACTTGCGCTCTGGCTATCATCAGATCAAAATGAGGGAGCAGGACATCCCCAAAACAACCTTCAGATGTCACTAAGACCACTATGAATTCCTAGTGATGCTATTTGGATTGACTAATGCGCCAACCACATTTCAATCTTGCATGAATCACGTTTTCAACAAGCAGTTGAGGAAGCACATCCTTGTGTTTTCTGATGACTTGTTGATCTATAGTAGGACTTGGGAGGAACATCTTCAACATATGGAACAGATTCTAGCCATCATGGAGGACCAATCCTTGTATGCCAAGGAGTCCAAATGTGAATTTGGAATGACAGAGGTCCTCTACTTGGGACACATCATTTGAGAAAAAGGGGTACAAGTACACCAAGAGAAGATCCAAGAGATACTTGACTGGCCCACACCTAAGACTCTTACAGAATTGAGGGGGTTTCTTGGCATTTGCAGCATTTATAGGAGGTTCGTTAGGGGGTTCTCACAGCTTTGTACACCCTTGACCGATTTGACCAAGAAAGAGGCTTTCAGATGGAGTGCAGAGGCACAATCGACATTTAACAAAATGAAAAAGGTAATGAGCACATGCCCAGTTTTAGCCCTACCAGATTTCGACCAACCCTTCACATTGGAGTGTGATGCCTTCGGAGAGGGCATTGGGGCCGTACTTATGCAAAATAAGCACTCCCTTGTCTATGAAAGCCGAAAGTCGAGGGGACCTCAACTTCTCTACACTATCTATGATAAATAAATGTTGGCCATCATGCATGCCTTGGCCAAACTCAGGAAATACTTGGTAGGAACAAGGTTTGTAGTAAGATCAGATCGCAACAGCCTTAAGTACTTATTGGAACAGAAGGAATTAAATGAGAGACAACAGAAGTGGCTGAGCAAAATACAGGCCTATGATTTTGACATTGAATTTTTCAAGGGGAAGAATAACGTAGTCGCAGATGCATTATCTAGAAGGCCATCAGTTTATGCTATGACCGATATTTCAGTTGATTGGAAGGCCCACCACCTGGTGGAATACTCAAAAAATTAGTGCGCTTTTCAGTTGATGGATGGGAAGATACAATATGACAAATTCAGAATCATAGATAATGTCATCTACTACAAAGGCCGAATTTTCTTGGTCCCTTGTTACACATTATTTTGGTCACCCCAGTGATCCATTGACAACATGTGTTCATGTTCCAAAAACGAACCTTTCATGTTGAGGAAAGTGAATGACTTTCTCTTCTTAAAACCCTATTAAGGAAGGTTGTCGCAGGCTGCATTATAAACAGGGTGTGGCGATGCCTGATCATCACCCTCTGCTCTGAAGCTGGGTTGCGACGTCTCAGCACGTTGCTCTACATCTAGGGTGCGACGATGTCAAAAGACTAAGAAAAGGTCAAGCTTCACGAAATTTCTAGAAGGGGATCTTCTAGAAGATGAGGTGGCATCCGTGTGGTTAGGATCTTACTCGCTTCTCTGATTTGGTGGGATCATCCTAATCTCTTCAACCATCTCTCTTTCCCCTATATAAAGATGGATTTCTCATGGAAAAGGTTAAGAAAGGTTAATGAAGGTTGAATAGGCTAAGATTGTATGGAGAGTTTTACATTGGATCATTCTTGAGAACCTCATTTCAGTTCATCAAGTCATTGTGGATCTTCTTTATTCAATATTGGAGCAAGTGTGTGTGTTGGAGCAAAGGGTCATCAGAAGGGGACCTTGCAACATCAACACTTTGGTTGTAATATCCACTTTCACTTTAATATAATACAGAGATATGTTTCTTTCCCATAAAACTTGCTTTGTTTTATTGTATGGTTCCTTGATCACGTACATAGGTTCTTGTTGTGTATGCTATATTGCTTTCACTTTGGTTGGATTGTGTTCCCTTGCAAATCCAATATCACAGGAGCACCAAAGTGGAGCTAGGACGACAACGACAAGAGGAAGCGATTTTAAACGGTATGTTGCCCATCTCTTGTTAAGTAGTAAACTCAATGGTTAGAGCTTAGGGAAAGTGTCATATTTTGTTCTTTTTTGTTTTAGATCTAGGTGGATCTAGGGAGATCTGTTTATGTCCTCATTTATTGATAAGTCCCATAACAAAATTGGCGACCATACTGGGGATACAACCTCCTTTTGATTTTTTGCTTCCATTTGCCTTTGGCCTGCCTTCCTCTGACAATTTTCATTCTCCGAGTCTGTGGGTGATCCATCTGGACTCCCTAGGTTTAGAAGTTCAATTAGATTTTGTCTCTCTCCCATTTTTTCAAAATTTACAGAGATCATTGCACTGTGTCTCATTGACAGCCTGCAACGACCTTTAGACATCGTGTTCTGCTTGATCAATCTAGTGCGACGAAGTCGCACTGTGCTCTGCTAGTAGCCTGCGACGACCCTTGCTCGTCGCATTGTGTCCCATATCCAGCCCGCGACGACTCCTGTAGATTTTGTTGGAGTAAGTCAATTTGTTTTTTGCCTCCCAATTTTGCCTTAGTGGCCTGGGGTAAATTTCTTATTCTAGTGTTTGATGGATTCTTGAGTTTAAAGCCTGCTCTTGATTGGTTTTCAGTGATTGAAGGTCTCTCTTTGCATTTTTGCAAGTTTTTTACTTGTGATTATTGTCCCAAGGATATAATCTCATATCTTGATCTGGGTGCTTGTTTGACAAAGGATCTTTGGTTTGCATGAAGTTTTGGATTGATTTTGTTTTTTAGATTGTTTGTTGATTAAGAAACACTTTTTACTTGCATATGGAAAAAGTTTCTTGTCTTTTTCATTTTTGGCTATATTACGATTTTGATTTGGGAATCGTGTTAAGAATGTCTTGATTTTTCTTGGATTACATTTTCTTTTCGTCATCACATCTCCGATTTTGTCTTGGAAAGGAAGAACTAAACTCATTTGTTCTTTTTAGTAATCATTTATAAGGAAATTTTTACATTCAAATTATTGGTTAAAGAAAATAATTGGAAAATTTTGTAGTTCACGATTATTTGGAATTGTGTTCATTCGAAATTAATGATTTGCAATTTGTAGCTTGTTGTACTTCAAAATAAATACTTTCTCCCTACTGTAACTAGAGTTCATTGAATTGAAACATTGCACATTCATCTCTTTTTGCATTTTATTGGGTCAAGGTCACAACTTCATCAGTTTCACTTCCATCTCCCATTTGAGTAAGCAACAACCTCTAAAACACAATGTAAATTTAAAACTTATTAGTAACTTTTATTTTCTAGGGATCTTTTTCACCAACATTAGCTAGGATAGTGCTTTGGAATAGGTTGTGAGGCACACTCCCCAAAGCATCAAAACACACAATAGTATCTTGTGATAGGGAGAGTTCAAATCCAATTGCTACATTTTGTCCTGGGAAGCCCTTCTCACACAAGGGGTAAACCTGAGGTTGCATTGAGACTATCAGAGTTATTCACCCTGCTTTGTTGGTCTTGGTGTAGAGATTGCACGTATTATTGGGGGTCACTTGAAGGTATACCCACAATTATGAGTGGAATCCTTTTGAGTTGATTTCAGGCTAGATACCTTGCTTTTGAGCGTGGATCAAACTATCGACTGTTTCCCCAGGCATCATTGTTGTAGTTGGTAACCTTAGTGGTCTATCTCTTTAGGGTCTTTACAGAAGGTGACTGTGGAGGGGAAAGTCTTTACGGTACCTATAATCAACGTTGGCCTCACTCGGGCTCCTTGGAGGGTATACCCATGATTATGTGTGGAAACTTGTACCAGGGTGTAAGTTCGTTAAGCAGGTCATCAACATAATTTTTCCACCCGCTTATCCCAAGTCTTTCTTGTTTTGATTTTGTGACGTTGGATTTCATCACCAATTAGTGACTTCGAAATATGAAGGTTTGTTTGCTTGATTTGATTCCTATATTTTATTAGTGAGTGTTGTTTGTTTTCTCTAGTTGGCCATAGATTTTTTTCATTCTTTATTTGGTTCAACCAACATCGACCTTCACCACTCATGTAGGATGCAAGGGCTACCCTCGTAAGATCCAGAAGGTTATCGACCTTTGCTTCCTAATTCACCGGAAGGCTCTCCTGAGGGAGTAGTCAACAACAAAGTAGCTTCTCAAGTTGGAAGCACACACTCGTTGGAGGGATTCATAATAGTTTTAGATTCTTTAGAAGCGTTCCGACTTCCCCCAAACCCGGCGTTGAGTGTTCTACGAAATCCACGTTTACTTCAGATGAACTCATCTGAAGAAATTGTTGTTGTTGACAATACCGAAGTACCTATTGGGCCTAACATGGGATCTGGAGTAGAGGATCCACTTTTTCAAAGTGAATCATTTAGGACCTCGACTCACACTACTGGAAATTTTAATCCTGGTTCCATCCCTTTGAAAGTGCGTGATCTTTACGACAACCTAGGAGTGAGTTCTGATCCACCTATGGCATCACAAATGCCTGAGACGTTTATTACCTATATGGTACCTTTAGACCATTTTACAGGTACTACCAATAATGTCATCACCGTTTCAGACCATTTGTTGATTGGTTATCACTCGATTCCTACTCTCCAGATGGTCCATTCTACTATGGTCCCGCATGTTAAATTATGAGTTTGATTTCTTATGCGGATTAATTCTTTTATTTTCTTCAACTCTTTGATTCCAACTTAATACACTTCAACAATACCAAATCATAATCAAATAGCAATAACTATGTAGATGAGTAAGCTTGCACATCAACAACACATATACCCTGGGGAAACCCTGTACAGGGAGAAAACCTCCAACAAACAATATTCCTTTATTGCATTAATAATGTAAGATCACTTACATATGTCCACCATGAATGTTATGCTATTAAAGAGCTTTCCAAGATGACTCTGACCTGACAAATACCTAAAAGACCTTGATAAAATACACCTATGATATGCTGCCTCTATTGTTGATATATAACACTGATATTATGCTTTGGTACGCTGCCTCTTTATCACTGATATGTGCCTCTATTGCTTCACCCTTAACCTGCATATCGAAACTGTGTTGAAGAGAGGGATCGACCTCTGCTTATATAGGATGAAGAGGAGAAGAGGAGAGACTCGAAATAGTAACCTGTTTGCATGAGTTAATCATAACTCAGCTTCATACTTTAGTTCGAACTTAGAACTAGACTTGAGACTGGTATTCTTTAGTTCGAAAATAGAATTAGACTTGAGACCTCAGTTACAACTCAATATTACACTTTAGTTTGAAAATAGAACTAGACTTGAGACTGGTATGCTTTAGTTCAAAAATAGAACTAGACTTGAGACCTCAGTTACAACTCAACATTACACTTTAGTTTGAAAATAGAACTAGACTTGAGACTTTAGTTACAACTCAACATTACACTTTAGTTCAAAAATAGAACTAGACTTAAGACTTCAATTACAACTCTACTCTTTACAAGGCAATTCAAAATTTTCTTCATGGTGGATAATGTTACACGTGCCAATGCACTAGATAAATACATTTATATCATTTCCAATATCAGGAATATCGTTTGTTTCTAGCTCATAGGAGTTTTATATTCAACCTAACTTTTACTAGATGCCTTGACTTTTGCTCATGGCTCACAAGGTTTGACTAGGCTCACATAGATTTTATGTTCCCCCTGACTTTTGCACTAGTCTGTCTATGCTCACAAAGGTTGTACGTTCCCCTCGAATTTTTCACTAGATTTTCTATGCTCATAGAGGTTGTACGTTCCCCCTGAATTTTACATTAGACTCACATAGCATCTCATTCGTCTTTACTTTTGGTTTGACTCATAGAGGTTGTACGTTCCCCCTGACTTTTGTCAATATCTCACAAGACTGGTTGATTCTCCAAATCTCCCTGGCTAGCCTCAGGGTGGCCCATATGGCCTCTCATTGGAGAATGACTATTGATGCTGCCAAATTTAACGCTCACTCTCAGCGAGGGAGTCATTCTCAGCCACACCAAGCTTGCCTCTCAACTTCACAAATTGTCTCGAGGTAAGAGGCTTGGTCAGGATATCAACTACCTGCTCGCTCGTGGTTATGTACTGTAACTTTACAGTTTTTCTCTAGACCAAGTCTCGGATGTAGTGGTACCTCATGTCAATATGTTTTGACTTGTCGTGAAATACCGGGTTCTCTGTCAATTTTATGCAACTTTGATTATCACAGTGAACCACTGTCGTCTCGAGCTTGTCACCAAACAACCCAGAAACCAATTTTCTGAGACATATTGCTTCCTTGCTAGCATCACTTGCTGCAATGTACTCAGCCTCTGTTGTACTCTGTGCAATGGATACCTGCTTCCGGCTTGATCGAGAGATCATAGTGGATCCTAAACTGAAGCAGTATCCAGAAGTACTTTTCCGATCCACTAGGCTTCCTACCCAGTCAACATCTGCATACCCATGCAGAAATAAACCACCACTGGATGTATATCTCAGACCATAAGTA
>JASDQU010263746.1:481-15465 GCA_032191745.1 Picea mariana | reverse complement strand
GCACTCCATCCATGTCTACTGTCACACCTTTTAGTCTTCCAATTGGTAATACTCTATGCTAATTTTTCAATTTCAATTGAATAGGTGAATACCCTAATGTGGGTTTTCCCATACACTTCCATGTATTCTTAGGTAAGACATTCACTTCAGAGCCTAAATCAATTATGACACCCCCCATATTGAAATCCCTAATGTTGGAATTTAACCTGAATCCCCTACTTGTTCTTCTTCTCATATGGAGATGATTAACTGTCTTTTGTTCTAATTTCCCTTCTACTTTCATGTTGCATCTCTCTATAAATTTCTATAAGACCTTAATGTATGATGGATCATTCAATATATTTACACGTGACTGCAAATATTTTTGTAGGTTACTTACTTTCTCTGAAGGTTTTCCTTTGCTGGTGTGATACATTGAAGGTGGCATCTCGTACATTTCTCGATCATGATTTTGTTGCACGGTTGATGCAGACACAATGCTATTATCCTTTAGAATCTTCTATCTTAACTCCTTAAATGTCTCCTTTTCTTTCTATGCATCAAAATTATTTTGTGGCACATTGTTCTTCTTTACCTACTGGTGTTGAGATGGATCCTGTTTCGCTGCATCGACTCCTGTCTTGGCACCTCTTCGAGTAACTATGTTGATGTTATTCCCATAATACATACATGTAGCAGGTGGAAATGGATAGTCTCTTGCATAGTGTAATGATGGTTGTTGACAATTATGGAAAACTATTGGCCCTTTGCCTCATCCAAATCCTCCTCTTCCCCACCCTCCACCTCTGAATCCACCTCTATCTCTGTGCGATGTATTATACCGGGGTATCTAGTTATACTGTGCATTATTCTATTGCGACTATGCATTTTTGTACTGTGGCTATGCAGTATTGAATTTTGTGGTTGCACATTATTGAACTGCGATGCGACTTTCCCTATCATCATCTCTTCTTGCACCCTGTAAGTGTCTGAAGTTCTTTCTCTCATCAATTCCAACATTCTACAGTCATTGTCATCATGACCCACTGATTTATAAAAATTGCAGTAGGAATGTTTTGGCACTGTATTATACTTCTGCATCATGGGACAATGGTATGGATCATGCCCATGTGTCTTACAAATTTAACACCACAGTCCTCTTGTAGGCAAGGGGTTTGGCACCCTTGCTTCCATATACTATGTAAAGGTTGGACATTCATTCTTATGATGTCCTTTTGCCCTGCATAATGTGCACCAGAAAAATTATCCTTTCTGCTTCCCCTTATTTTGGTTCAACTAAAATGTCAAGTTATTCAGATCCTCTTTCAACTCTTCTATCGCTGGATCTGTCTATTAATACTAGTTTTCTTCCAACTGCAGGGATCCTTGCATAGAATCTACCTGATTTTGGAACTTCTGTCATCTCAAATGATACTTCATGTGTGGTAATAGTGAGTTCACAAATAACTTCCCATGTTGCATGTTCGCAATAGAGTACTTCAACTTACCTTTTAGACATTTAAACTTTTGATCAATCTCTGAGACAGACTCACCTGGTTTCTTCCTGATCTCAATCATTTCGTTCATATACTGATCTTGTGAACATGGCTTCTGAAATTTGTTTATCAACAACTATTTTACCTCTGCGACAGTTTTTGGTACTCCTGCTCCTTGTTGAATTTTTACATCAAGGCTCATGTACTAGTATAGCATGTGGTCTTTGAATGTTATAGCCAACTATGCCACTTTTGTATCCTCATCCGTGATTTTCTTTTCCTCCTAGATATTTTCAAAGATGGATAAATTCTTCTCAAGTTCTTATGACATCTCACCCCGAAACTCTGGTAATTTGATAGTGGGATCTACGCTCAACATTTTGAAACTCGTTGAACTAGTGCTTCCATGCGATGTAGGTATTTGGCTGCTACTTCTTGAACTTGTACCCCCAGTTTATTTTTCACTATTGGTCCCCTGACCTACTTCACCTCTTCTACTAAAAAATGGTTGTCTAAAAGCTTGTGTTCCTTCAGGTGTATTAGTTTCACATGGGGTTTTAGGTTCCACACTAACTGTGATCTATACTGGAGTTCCACCTTCTGTTCTTGACCCCATACCTCTTATTTTCCTTTCATTTGTTATGCGTAGGATTTCCTCAATTTAATCCACATCCTGAAGATCCTCTACCTCTTCTTTGTCACTCACCAAGGCCTCTCTCTCGGCTATGGCCCTCTTTTTGTTATTCATCTTATATTGGTAAGGTATACCACTACACATCGTTCCAACTCTTTCCATTATCTGATTTATCTGGTCCTCCATCATGATCGGGTCCATTGCCTCCTTCTTCTTTCCCATCTAGATCCCTATCCATATCTCAGACCCTTGTTAGTGTTTCCCCCCCTTCCCCTAGGCACGCAAATAAGTTTAGATGTCTGACTCCATGGTCATCACGCCTTTGTCATATAATAAAATTTTGATGGAAGTATATAGTGATATTATATACCTACATCTGGGTCCCTTTAGAAAATCCTACTCTGGAGTAGTGTATGACTTTGTAGTATCAACTGCAAATTCAGTGATAAACCTTGCAATAATACTATCTAACCAAAAATATAATGTGCACATGAATTTATTATTGACTTTCTACAAATGCGTGATATCCAAAGGATGCCACTCTAGCTGTGTTATCTGATTCATAGGATGGTTTTACTTCAACCTCAATAACCACTTTTGTAACAGATGCGCAAATTCACAGAAAAATACTTCATGCAATTCACTAAACACATATCTTTTGAGATATTTGCGTGGTGTATATTTAGGGTTTTTGTTGTCCTTCTACGCAAACTCGAGTTCCTTTTCCTTAACCATGTTTGAATCTATGCCTTCGTTGGATTCCATGGCATGTACATTCCCTTCTACTTTTTCATGCTCCACACTGCTATTCAATAGATCCCTTGCAATCTATCCTACATAGTTCCAACCAGAAACAAAACCATTTGTTGGGCACTTGGGATGAACTAGGTTCTAATCTCAAAGGTTTTCAACACAACCCTCAAACCATTGGCCCTCCTAGTAAACCAAAAGGCAACATTACACACATAGTGCACAACGCAATCTCACCCGTGATAGCTGATGGGCGATTGCAGGACTCAGATGTCTGCAGTCATGGAAGGGATTGGGAATGTAAAGTGTGTCCTTTTATTATGAATCATATTTATTACTCATCCATCTAGATCTATTAGTCACTCACCAAGGAAACCATGCATGCATGCTATAATAATCTAAGCTAAAAATCCATTCTTTAACTGATAAAAAGAAAAAATAGTAAAATAACCATTCACACACATTAACACAACATGGTTATCATGGTTCACCTCCCCTAGGGCTACGTCCAAAAAAATTTGGCTCTTCTTCTATTTTATTCATCATTCTTCAAAGACAACACCACACACATTACATTCTCAATGATTACAACCAAAACCTATGACAAGTTTAATTTGTGAAGTGGACTAGACCACACCAGGCTCCATGACCTACAACCTAGCCCTAAAAAACCCAACCTCTTTTACGAACTCTCTATCTCATTAACCCCTCTCTACTAGACCTCCTAGGCCTTTATTTATACTACTCTATTGGCTCATAGCCATTACAATCATATAAAAAATCCTAACCCTACCATGGCTAGGCTTGTCCACATGTGCATCGTGATGATTTTCCTCAGTCTTTGGCATGCTTCTTTTCCTCCATCTTCAACATGATTTTTTTCCTCCATATATGGTGCGCAATCCAAGATTGGATTTTTCCCCAAAAATAGACATGCATCAAGAAGTACACAATCAGATCAAGATGTTTGATTGATCGAATCAGGAGCATCTTGTCACATGACATCACAAAGATAATGGTTTTGTGAACATGAATAATATGAAGGTGGAGAAGTGTTCTTGGGGGATGAATTGACAACCAAAATTGTCAGATGGGGAAGAGTTCGATTGATACTCCAGGATGAGAGGAGAGAACCCTTCTAGGTGTGCTACACATTCTAGGTTTGGAAAGAAAATTGATATCTGTCAGTAAGATGAGTGATGTTGACATGCACACTTGTTGGCCCTTGACTAGGTTTTGAGGAAATGCTGGTCATGTTTGACCATTTTTGGGACTTCGACAGGTTGGTCAAAGACGGAGCGCCTAGACAAAGTGGAGATCACGGGATATCCCCCTTTTTGTGGGATTTTTGGGTTTTAGGGTTTATGTAATAGGTATGGGATGTCATCCCATGGGTTTACCCATGCTTAGGCCTCTTTTGTAGTGTATAAATAAGTAGCTAGGCATTGTAAGAAGCATCAATTCCGGTTAGCTATATGCAAAGCCTAAGTGGTATTTGTCTTAGTGCATGAATATGTCAAGGCTTGCAGAGCTAAGTGCAAGCGTTTTGTAAGTGATTTGTGCACAAACTATGTAAAGGATTTGTGCTGTGCCAAACTTGGGGAAGGAGGATTTGGCAAGGTGCGCGCAGATATCCTATCCTATGCAGAGTTGGCTTTGTGGCTCTGTGCATGTAAGAAGATTGAAGGAGACTAATAAAGAAGAGAAGAAGAGTTGGTGGACATAGCCCCACAATGGGGTGAACCACGTATATCTTGTGTTATTGTGCTTTGTGCTATATTGTCCTTGTATTTTCTTAGTGCACTATTATGATAGATAAATATATGAATGATTAGTGCTTTATGATGTGAATGAATGCTATATCTGCTTTGATGCTATATGATGAATGGTTAGATGTGGTTAGATCTTGATTAATACTGTGTTGTTATGTAATTAGGGTTTTAACTTGTGATGTGAATAAGGGTTAAAAGACTAATGAATGTAAATGCTAAGTGATCTGTTAAGTATTGTGATAACATATCTGTGTCCTAGCTAGGTTGTAGACACTTGAGTCCTGCAACCCCCCCACCTCTACCTCGGGTGAGACTTCATTTGCTTCACAGGCATTGCCAAAAGGGATGGTAGTGAGGGTTTTTTTATCAAAATCTGGACCAGGGGTCAAAATTTAGCTCAAAAATCAAATTTCTCGGAATTGTCTCAAAACAAACAGGGGTGTAGCCCTCATCATCATGAACCCAACGCAACTCATTTGGGTTCAAACGGATGTCGTATGAGAGAGATATCATGATCTGTTTGAATCGCCAAACAGGTAAAAAAAATGTGTGCTGACTGTGTAGTCTGTACAGTCTGTATGGATGATGATGTGGCAGAGGCCATACGATGACATGGCATGTCTGTACATCGAGGTGGCAGATGGTGACATGGCATTCATTTATTGGCATATTTGGATGAATCAATTTGTGACACGTGGCATCTTATGGTCAAGTGGTTTGGTGCCACGTGGCCCAATCGTGGGCTGCCACGTGGCACCCTATTATTGGTTGGTTGTACAAAACTTTTATGGAGTCCACCAGACTCGACCCCGCGACCTCTACATGAATGCAACGTGTTTGGAAATGGCCGCCCTACCAACGCACCATACATTGTTCCTTGTTGTATATGTGGTTTGATTTATATTTGAATTTGATTTGATTAAAGGTTGGTGTGGGGGTCCGGGCTGGGGCTTAGCCCCAACCCCTGGTCACACACTTTATACCACATGACCATGTCATTTGCGTGCGCGTTTCTAAACATATTCAAAGCCTCGGTTTTATGTGTAATCATATAACCCTTTGCCACAACTTGCACACGCGGATTTTTTGGTTTTGGTTTGAACAGTTACAACACCCCATATGCTCGCCACTTGTCACAATCACATTCTCTTTTGGAATCATGGCCCTTTTTGTTTGAGCGCGCGGTCGTATGGAAGACCAAATGACCACGACCTTGGTGGTTAGGGGCTAGGCGCTCCCATAACTATTCGACAGTTTGACTGTTTTTCGGTTGCACGTTGGTGCTAGGTTTTAGCATGAGTTTGAGAGCGTGTTCTAGGTTGGCCACATAGAGGTGCGTTTTGGCGAACCAGAGACAAAAAGCTTGAAGGGAGAAAATGGCAGGAGGTCTATCTTCTTCATTTTTTGGCCAAATGAAGTGCCGAAAAAGCCCAACTAGGGGTTTTTGGACATTCTGAATCCATTGGCACTGTTTTCAAAGCCATTTGAAGACTTCTTTTGTAGGTTTTTAACCATTGAAGTTTCAGAGAGCTCCAGGGAGCTTGAAGCCCTCATTGATTGAGGTCATGCTCAGATGAGCCCATATCTATTTTCTGTGATTGAATAATCATTTTTGGTTAATTATTATGCTATGGACACTTTTGGATAGGTTTCAGATCCATTTGAGGACTTTTACAGGTGTTTTTTCCACAAAGAAGCTCAGGGAAGCTTAAGACCACATGTAGAAGAGGTCATGCCCGGATGAGCCATGATCCGTTTTCAGAGTTCTATTAGTCATTTTTGGGGTTTTTATGTATTTTGATCCCAATGGTACAATCAATATTTCCATTGGATTTGAGAAGTAGCTTGTAAAAGAATCTTTGACAAATTAATCCCAAAGAGCCAAGTCCATTGAAGGAGGTTCAAGGAGATGTAGCCCAGAGAGAGGTGAACTCCTTTATCATCTTGTTATTGTTGTGAGTTTGATGGTTTATTTGATGCAAGTTATATTTTCTGTGTATTTATTTAAAGCACATATTTAACCATTTTAAAGAACATTTCCTCACACATGAACATTTAAAAGAAGATGCATAAACTTGACACATAATTTATCTTGCATATTTTAACACATGGAGCAAGGTCCTGTAAAGTTTTATTTTAATGAAGTAGAGGGTGCTTGCATAGCATTAAAAGTCAGCCCACTATTTTCAGATCAGTTTTGTTGGTGTGTTGTTGAAGCGTTGAACCCTGGGTCTACCCCTATGCCAACAAATGGTTCCGTTTCCAGGACCGAACCTGTGATTGCTGGGAACTGAAGAAAAGAGAAATCTCTGTGCGTAGATCTGTTGTTGTAGTGCATAGTATTCTACTTGACTTGTGAAGCTCTATGCTAAGAAGGGAACTAGGAATAAAAGAGATAATATCTTAAATATTTGTGCTCTGGTAAAGGTAATATAAGTGGAAATTTTTGTTTCAAAAGTATGAATTTGGGTATGTTTGATAGATTTTGTCCTAGTCTGAAAACTAGGGCATAGCTAGAAGAAAGAAGATTTGATGTGAATAGATCTAGTAAATATAGTGAAATATATGTTATTCCTATGCATAGAAATAATTTTTGGACTAACAAGTGGATGTAGGATCCTAGAAAGAATTTATTGCAGGTCCATCACTATGATACCAGTGCACAGTACAAGAAAGGTTGGGGATTTTTTAAGAGAAAGAAAGGATTGACACTTTGTTATAGTTGTAGAAGATCGAGATATATTGCTAAGGAATTTCTTGGTGTAGGTCCTACTTGTCTTTGCTGTAAATATGTTGGTCATGAGGTTTTGGATTTCCCTAGAATGATTGCTAAAGTTGAGAAGATGAACATGAAACAAGAGAACCATGAAGAAGGTCAAGAGACTAAGAATATGATAGAGCACCAGAAATAATCAGAGGCTATATTATTGTAGATGAAAGAAACTGACACAGACCCCTTGCCCTCGGGCTGAGATCTTCTCAGGATCTTCGCCACAACCACACCGAGGGTTAACCAACCCTTTTGTTCAAGCCGCAAAGGAATTCAAGTTTCGGGGTTTCACGATTCCTGATGTCAAGATTCTCGACTCTACTTGCCGAAACTCGAAATGATGAGATGCCAAAATCTCTGACTGCTTCCTCCTCTGCTCCTGTATCATGTTTCATGACTTCATGATTTCATGAATCCTGTCGTGAGGTTTCTTGACTCTCCAATCCCTGAACCCCAGAACAATCAATAGAGTTTGACTCCAACTGTTGATGAAAACTTTCCACCTATCCTCTCAACTATCCTCGGTCTTTGATGTGGATTCCTACAACCTGTCAACTTTCCCGGCTTTTAGAACTTGAGTTATCCTCCTGATTCTATTTCCTCTGTCCTTTTGAAGTTCCAAACTTCAAAATGGCATCTATAAAGAATCAACGGATGATCGTCACTTTCCTGATCCGACGACCCACGTGACTTCGGGTTTTCGGGTACCAAGAGTCCAAGACTCTTGATCCTAGAACACTGTCCTCTCGAGTTCCCGAACCTCGAAACACCGAATTGACGAAACGCCACTTCACATTATTTCGCTTTTTTCAATTTCAGGGGTTCTCATATGAAGTGCCCGAATTCTTGTCAACAGGAATGCCAAAATCCCAATTCCCAAAATGACAAAATGCCGAAACGCTCCTCCAGAGGTATTTTGCGTTCCACAATTTTGGAGCTTCTGATGTGGAGCACTCTACTCCTTGTCAACAAGAGTTTCGGTATGCCGAATCCCAAAATACCAACATCCCGATATCCACCCCTAATGGTTCCTTTTCGCAATTTGGGAATTAGAGTGACCAAAGGTTTTGGCTTGCACTCCGGACTTACAAACTCTGAATCCCCGAAATGATCTGACTACTTTAACAGATCAAAATCAACGAACCATGTTGAATCTGGGTACCAAAGTAATGGATTCTTCTACCCTTATCTACCTTGTAGCTCTTATAGATCCTACAGTCCTCGTGATTTCAGGATTTCTCCTTGGAGAATTTCGACCGCTTGATTTCTTCCTTGATAGCTCCTTGGGAATGAACCAATATCTTATACTGGAACTCAAATCCTGGGAAATGACTTCGACTCCCCCATTTTAACACTTCAAAGGTGTTGACCCTTCTGATATTTTCTCTAACACTTCAAGTCACAAAAGAATTCATGCGCACACTCCTTGCAACAATCTATCAAACACTTCTAGGTATTTGATCTCCTCGACTCTGTGCACTTCTCACAACAACAGTCATTCAACTCTTCTTTTGTTGATAAGTCCTAAGAGTTCCAATGCCTGTACACTCCTTGAATGGCTTATTGTGCTACTCCTGCACTTCTTTCAGAATGAGAACAATGGTATCCCTCCTGAGCTTTTAGAGATAAAATCTAAATCTTTGTCGATGCACTCCTTGCGGATGCTTCAATGCACTCCTTGCAAGAAATTCTCTCAGGAAGAGAAAAAATTGAAACTCATTCTCTTTCTCTCTCATAATTTAAACATTCAACATGAAAACATACATTCACACACATCATAATAACAAATGCATGATAGAGAGGGAAAGAAACTGTAAATAGACCATTCATCATGTATACACAGAAAGCATCATAACATCATGAACCCGAATCAAAGCTTCATATATTAATTCAGAACTTTTGTACATGGGTTCTTCTCTACAACTCTCCTCCTCTCTATGCTAATGTGCTTAATAGATCTAATTCTGATTGATACAATGATACAAAGATGAGGGTGTCTATAGTCATTTTCCCTCTTGTTCTTCTAAACTGTCTAATCTCTAATTCAAACCTACCTACTTTCATTAACTATGCATAAATGTATCTACCTCCTACAGATGAGAGTGAATCGCTCATGATCTATTTACAATACACAAGTATGCTTCCCTTTAACCAGTACATTAATGCTTCAAAAACATTTCCAAAACATGTAAAATGTGTGTTGCACTTTCTATCTATCTTTTGCCTTCATGTTCGCTTGGCTAGCTGCTTGCGATGCTCCTACATCATACTCCCTTGCTTGAAAATTTTCATAAACTCCTGTTCATGAGATCTTGCATGGTATGTCCATGCTTATGAATTTTTGCTTCATCCTCCCAACTGTCATCTTCAACTGGGTGTCCCTTCCATTTGACCAAGTATTCAAAATAGTCTTTCCTCTTGGTCTTCCTGCCGACCCTCTTATCAATTATACTTTTCATCTGTGGTTTTGCAGCTACAGGCATTTGTTTAATGCATTGAACCTCTATCTGTTCACTTTCTACTCCTGCTTCTTTAGCTCTGTAAGGATACAAATCTGAGATGTTGAATATTGGTGAAATTTCGATTCCATCGGGTAATTCGATCTCATATGCATTTGCCCCAAATTTCTCCATGACTCTGCATGGTCCAATATTTTTCATTTTCAGTTTGTTATATGTTCCCCTTGGGAACCTATCCTTCCTTAGATGTGCAAGAACCAGATCACCAACTTCAAACTAAATTTCTCTCTTGTGTTGATCTACTCTGCGCTTGTATTCTTGACTCAAATTCTGCAATCGTTCCTTAACTCAGTTGTGAAGCTCCTTCATTGCTTCTGCAAAATCCTCTGCACTAGCATTTCTGAATTTAGTTTGTTCCATATATTTTAATTCAAAAAATCCCCTTGGCTACATTCCATATAGAATTTGGAATGGACTCTGCCCTGTTCTTCTATTGATCAAATAATTATAAGCAAATTCCGCCTATGGTAGAATGTGATCCCACTGATTGTGGTGTTCAGTAAATAGGCTCCTTAGTAAATCTCCCAAGCTTCTGTTTACAACTTTTGTTTGCCCATCTGTATGAGGATGATAAGCTGAGATAAATGAAAAATTTGTCCCCATATTCTTCCATAAATTCCTCCAGAAATGTCCCACGAACTTGGTGTCCCGATCTAAAACAATACTCCTTGGCAAACCATGAAGTCTGACGACTTCTTTGAAAAATAGGTTTGCAATATGAGTTGCTTCACTGGTTTTCTGACATGGTTTAAAATGTGCCATCTTTGAAAATCTTTCTACCACCACAAAGATTGAATCAAATCCTCTTTTCGTTCTTGGCAGGCCCAATATAAAATCCATGCTTACGGCATCCCATGGCCTCTCAGGTATGGGTAATGGATGGTATAACTCGGTGTTCTACCTTTTTCCCTTTGTGTGCTGACAAATTCTACATCTGTCCACAAATATTTTGACATTTGTCCTCATCCCTGGCCAAAAATATAAGCCATTCAGTTTTGAGAACGTCTTATCATGACCGAAGTGTTTAGCCAATCCTCCACTGTGTTTTTCTTTCAACAGATTCTCCCTCATGGAGCATTTTGGAATACATAACTGATTGCCCCTGAATAATAATCCATCCTAGATCATATATTTGGTCCATTGGCTTCTGTCCCTGAGAATTGGATTCTTAGATGCCTCATACGCTTCCTTAAAATCTGGATCGTCTCTGTACATTTCTTTGAGATTATCAAAACCCAAAGTTTTGACTCTAAATTCCTGCATAAGCAAACATTTCTTGCTCAAAGCATCAACAAATTTGTTAGCAGTTCCAGAAACATGTTTAATTACAAAAGTAAAATTCTGCATGTATTCAACCCATTTAACATGTCTTTGGTTCAACTTCTCCTGTTGAGTCAAAAATTGCAAAGCGTGATTGTCATTGTACAAAACAAACTCTTTAAGAACCAAATAATGTCTCCATTTCTTCAGTTCTTGTATGACTGCATAGAATTCTTTGTCATATGTTGAGTACTTAACCTTTGCTTCATTTGGTTTCTCACTGAAGTATGTGATTGGTTTGTCATCTTGACTTAAAACCACTCCAATTGCAAATCCACTAGCATCACATTTGACCTGAAATGTCTTACTGAAATCTGGCAACACCAAAATTGGTTGTTCAGTAATCTTTTTCTTCAGCGAGTTGAAACTTTTTTTTGCTTCCTCTGTCTAATGAAAATATTTGTGTCTTTTCTTCACCGTGTCCATCATTGGTGCACTAATCCCACTAAAACTTTGGATGAATTTCCTATAGAAACTAGCTAATCCATGGAAGCTTCGAACCTCAAATACACTTCCTGGCGATGGCCAATTCTTAATCGCCTCTACCTTATTCGGATCCATCTTCAACTCATTTGCAGAGATAAAAAAACCCAAATAAATGAGTTCTGTCCTCATAAATGTTGATTTCTTCATATTTATCATCAATTTCTCTTGCTACAATCTCCTCATCACTATAGTTAAATGATTTAAGTGTTCTGCTTCAGTTTTGCTGAAAATCAATATATCATCAAGATATACAATGACGAATTTCCCTATGAAATCCTTCAGGACTTCATTCATCAATATCATGAAAGTACTAGGTGAATTTGTTAAGACAAATGACATAACAAGCCATTCAGACAACCCTTCATTCGTCTTGAATGTTGTCTTCCATTCATCACCTTCTCTCATTCAGATTTGATGATATTCGCTTTTCAAATCAATATTTGAAAAAAATTTTGCTCCATTCAAGAAATCCATCAAATCATCCATCCTTGGCAAAGGAAATCTATATCTGGTGGTAATCTTATTGATTGCCCTTGAGTCTGTACACATCCTCCAACCTCCATCTTTTTTTGGGCTGAGCACTGTTGGAACAACGCATGGACTCAAGCTCTCTCTAATCAACCCTTTGTCCATTAAGTCCTGGACCTGTTTCTTGACCTCTTCATTCTCCTGTGGTGTCAATCTGTACGCTGCTTTATTTGGAAAACTAGCTCCAGGTATAAGATCGATGTGATGACTTATACTTCTAATCGGTGGCAACGAACGAGGTAGTTCGTCCACTACTATATCAACAAACTCTTCCAACAACTTCTGGATTTCCTCTGGAAAATCATCCACTCTTGTACTGGTCAAAATTTTTTTTGGCTTCCTGAACACAATAAATTGTGTGTCTTCCTTCTTCTCAACCTCCTTAAGAAGTTCCTTCCCACTCATGAGAAGTAAAGTGTTTCTCACCTCAGGTTTTACTTCTTTTTCCTTAATCGACAACAACATGTGAGTTCTCCCATTATTCTTCAGGGTGTATGTGTTCTTTCTCCCATCATGAATCACATTTCTATCATATTGCCATGGTCTACCCAACAATAGATGACAAACATCCATGGGAATGACATCACACATTATTTCATCCTTATATCCTCCTATTTTATATTCAACTAAACATTGTTTAGTGACATTTACCTGATGTCCTTTTTGTAACCACGAAACTTTGTATGGACTTGGATGTTCAATAGTCTCCAGCTCCATATTTTCTACCATCTCTGTAGAAACGAGATTGTCTATGCTACCACTGTCCACGATGACTTTGCATACCCTCTCTTTGGTCTTGCAAGTAGTCCAAAAAAGTCTATTCCTTTGGGCGGGCTTCTCTACCTCCTTCTTTGGCGTTAAGAGAACTTTTCTCATCATCAGTGATCTTCCACCTTCAACATCTTCTACCTCAACATTCCATCCTTGTGCTTCAGCAATGTGAGTTTCACCTCCTTCTTTATTTCTATCTGGACATTCATAGGATTTGTGTCCATTTTTTCCACAGGTAAATCATTTTATTTATCCACCTCTACCTCTTCCTCTTCCTCTGGTTCAAGGAAAAGTATTTCTATTAGCATATTGTCCTCTCTGTGAGCTTCCACCTCTCTCATGATGAGTCTGAGGTTTCTTCCACTCTTCTTTAGGTTTTTGATTCCTGTCTTGGGAAATTGTTTTTCCTCTGGCTTGACTTCTGCCTCGGCCTCTCTGACCTTTCTTCCGACTTAGCTTCTCTTTAGCTTTCAGAGCCATCTGATAAGAATATTCCACATTCCTAAGGGTCATCATGCTCATCTCATCCTGAATGTTGTATCTTAGACCATTCATGTACCTAGCAACCTTTTCATCATCGCTTTCCCGATGACTTGCCATGATGTTGATCTTGTATAAATCTTCAGTGTACTCTTTCATTGTCATCAACTTCTGTCTCAAATTATGCATTCTCTGAAACAGAGTAATTTGATAATCCTTGGGTATGAACTTTGCCTTCATCTTTGCAACCATTCTATCCCAACTTTTGATTTTCTGTTTTCCTCTATAGTGTCTGTCATCTTGTAGTTCATCCCACCATAATGTTGCATGTCCTTTAAGTCTCGTGACAACATGTTTAACCTTTTTGTCTTCCTCAATATCCTCATAGTCAAAATATTTATCTAGAGCTCTAATCCAGTCTAGAAGCTCTTTAACTTCCATGTTTCCTTCATATACTAGAATGTCCATTTTTGCTCTACCACCTATCCTAGCAACAACCCTGAATAGGCATTCATTTGCTGCATCCTCTGCTGCAACTTCTTCTCCTTCATGTCCAGCTTCATCTTCACTTTTAGCCTTGTTGATATCCCCAGCATTAACTGTGCGCCTCTGTTCTATTTCCATGGCATCAAGCCTGGCACATAGTTCGTGCATTTCTCTTTCCACTGCTGGATCAGGCATTGGTTTGTCTCTTCTTCTTGGCGGCATAGCTGAGAAATTTCTCTTTTCTTTGCTACAAAAAGAAAAGAAATTGTTCTGTGTTCTGATACCACAACTGACACAGACCCCTTGCCCTCGGGCTGAGAAATTCACTTAGGATCTTCTCCACAACCACACTGAGGGTTAGCCAACCCTTTTGTTCAAGCCATAAAGGACTTCGCGTTTCAGGGTTTCACCATTCTTGATGTCGAGATTCTCGACTCTTCTACTTACTGAAACCCGAAATGCTGAAACGCCGAAATCTCTGACCGCGTTCTCCTCTGCTCTTGTATCAGGTTTTGTGAATTCGCGATTTCACGAATCCTGTCATGAGGTTTCCTGACTCTCCAATCCTCGAACCCTAGAATAGTCAACGGATTTTGACTCTGTCTATTGATGAAAACTCGCCACCTATCCTCTCAACTGTCCTCAGTCTTTGACGTGGATTCCTGCCACCTGTCAACTTTCCTGGCTTTTGGAACTTGAGCTATCCTCCTGTTTCTATTTCCTCTATCCTTTCAAAGTTCCAAACTCCAAAATGGAGGCTATACAGAATCAATGGATGATTGTCACTTTCCTTATCTGACGACCCATGTGATTTTGGGTTTTCGGGTACTGGGAGTCCAAGACTCTTGATCCTAGAACACTATCCTCTCGGGTTCCTGAACCCCGAAACAATGAATTGCCGAAACACCACTTCACACTATTTCACATTTCATAATTTCGGGGGTTCTCATATGAAGTGCCCGAATTCTTGTCAACAGGAATGCCAAAATCCCA